>VURO01019308.1:0-13877 GCA_015108175.1 Pelvicachromis taeniatus
GGGTAAGAGATGTTGTCCTTTCAACTTGTTGTACATTTAGCTCACATTTACAACACACACACACACACACACACACACACACACACACACACACACACACACACACAAAACAAATAACCTTTTGTCTTTTTTTGTTCCAATACTGAAGGTCAGACAACATTTGTCTTTGTGGTTTAAGCAAAAAATATTTGTGATTTTAACAAAGCCCTGACAACGCCTAAAGAAAGAAGTTTTAAAAGTCATAATAGACACATATTAATATTAATTATACTCAGAGACATTAAAACTACTGTACACATAAAGTAAACTCTGTGTAGACTACATACATTGCAAACATCTGTAACACTTGGTGTCTGGCCCTGAACCACCAATCCCAAAACTCCTTTACTCACTTCCTCCTGTCATTGTATGTTTAAAAAACATGTATGATGTAACTAAAGAAGAAGACATGGGTTTTTGTGTGTACTCTTTATGTTAACTATAGTTTTAGTTTTACTGTTGTAATCTAAAGCATTCCAAAGAATTAATTATGAAAGAAAGAGTTCAAATTTCTGTGCAGCATGAATGGCCAAACATTGAGTAATTAAGTTTAGGGTGTGTACTTACACATAAAGAAGATGAGGGGAGGGGGTGGAAATAGCTGTGTAAGCTGGAGTTGCCACGCTGGTCAACAGGCTGCTGCAATATACACCCATGAGGGCAAACAGCCAGGCAGGAGTCATGACTGTAGAGTGGACCCCCAAGACTATGTCAGCACTATCAGCCTCCCCCCTCTCTCTCTCTCCCTCCAAGCAGGAGAATCACTCCAATACAACAGAAACACAAGAATCCCGTCAAATCACTTAATATGTAGGCTGCGAGCCTCCGCTGAATACCTAATGGTCATTTTCACCACATCGCAGCCTAAACTTGAACAGATTTAATATCCCTCATAAAAGATTTAAACAAAGATGCATTTAACAGCTAACACACACAGACACATGCACCACTCAGCTTAAAATCCACAATAGATATTGAAAGTTAATTGTTTACACAATTCATGACTATCCATGTGACCCTCACCGTGCTGCACTTTATTATACAGTCTAATTCAGTCTCCAGCTGTCTGTCCCCAGTAGAGCCTGTTAACTGCTTGGTCCTCAGCCACAGGATGCCCATCTTCTGTACCTGGAAAAGGAAATGATGTGGCCAAAGGCCCAGCTGGGCCATTCTATCACTGCTATTAGGGCTTAAGTAGAACTGGAAAATTACTCCATTGGCATTAACAGTCCATCTCAATCATTTTAATACTATCATAATCATGAGAATTTCTAATATTATTTTTAAAAGCCCTGGTATAAAAAAAATGGAATTTCATTTCCTTTGCTTAACTATCTTAAATTGAGAGAGACTAAGTGAATGGGGAAGAAAGTGATATCTTATGAGACAGGGGGAAAAAGTGATCTAGAGTCACCTCTAATCCCCCCGTCGCTGTGTCCAGCATTGACCGGCACACTGCCACACACTTCCATCTGTCTACTTACTAGCCTCACCACGGTACAAGTTACAAGATGTAATTACTATCTAAACAAGACAATTAATATTAATAAAGTGCTCTGGTTTAACCCACTCACTGTTAAAAGTCCTCCTCTTTCACACAACTGTCATCTGCTCTCCAACGTCACGCTCCCATCTGACCAGTGACATAAAAACCTCCCGTGTGTCTGATATCCACTCAGTGCGCATCATTTTCTCGACGGGTAAGCATAAAGCATCGCTAAACACTTTAAGAGTTAATGTTTCTTTCTTCCTTTTCCTCTGTTTTTCCAACTTTCAATTTTCCTGAATAGCATTATTATGTTTTATTAATAGCTTTGAATTATTACTCATTTTCCTCTTAAAATTGAGTGCTTTAATTCACATTTGAAGTACTCATCAGGACCGCGCAGCGAAATGAATGTGGAAGGATACATTATATTTGCAAAAATGCAAAGGGTGAATTAAAAATATATAACAATACTAAAATATTAACTATTAATTTCAAGAAGATCATTTGCCAAGGAAAAAAAGCCTTTTCATTACGTCTATGGCTCCTTTTCCTTTTTATAAGTGCACCTTCTGATTGTGGTGAATATTCACCAGTGTATCAAATAGAATATTTGATGACATTATATTAAGACTATGAGACAGCCACATAAGCGTTTACTTTCATGAAAACAGGGCACAAAATGGATATGGGAGCTCCATGATGGAGGTGATTCAGTGTATTTTCATGTCTGTTTGGGGGGGCGGGTCAGTCAAAAATAGAAAATAGCACCAAATGTTTTTTTCCAAAAAATCAAAAGCATGATAGTTTCGACTATTGCTCCTTCATGTTCACTCTTTATCATTTTTTTTTCATTTTCTTTCTTTTTTTTTTTTTTTTTACAATAGTGAAGTCTAATTCCCATGATCACCCTTGAAAGCGTGACCTTGTGCTGTGTGACAGGAGATAGCCGCAGCATGAAGACAGGACGCCACTTATCATCAAGGGACGAGGTGGCTGTTTAATTTCACACCACCAGTGGCTAAAACCCCTGTTAGTGGGGAGCGCCACAATGGCAGCTACGCTATGGGAGCAGATGTCCTAGTGAAGGGGTGTAAAGAGGGAGGAGGTTAGGTTGGGAGAAGGGCAGGAGGGAGAAGGACTGATGGTGGTGATGGTAGCTGGGTGTGTGTGCTGTGCTATCATCAAGTATTGTGCTCAGAGCACAGTCTGACCCCGTGCGCATGCCCAGACAAAATAGCACCTCTGTCTCTCACAAACGCATACACACAAAACAAACCACACAAAATAAACACACAAATGGTCACCGTGGCATTTGGCCATCCTTACGGGCTGTAATTAAAGGTAGCTGGATGAGCGCGGCTGGACTGGTAGAAGACATGAAGGAGCAAAAGGTGGAGATGGCGGCGATGCATGAGAGGAGAGTTTTGCAGGGCGGCCCACGCCACAGACGCCGAAATCACTAAGAGCACAATTGCGTTCTGAAGAGCTTTCCATTGTCTGTCTGTCTGTCTTTGATGAACTTGAGCTCTGGCCTCCAACCCAGTGGTCTTTCTGTCTAATCCTTAGTGCCCCTGGCTACTCCTCACAGCCCCTCCCTTAAACCTTCCACACACACAGACACAGACATAATATACACCCTTCAACTGAAGCCTGACATGACTGCAGGGTTGAACAGTGACCAGCGAATCCCAACACAGCTGAATATAAAACACAACAATAATGAGCGGGACGAGAAAATGGCTTCCCTCACAAACATGGCTGCTTACTGATGGCCAGACGCAAGCAGGGAGAAAAAGGTCACCTCTCTCATCTTTTAATACACCCCTCCCTCCCCCAGCACACCTTCTATTGCAGTGTTTTTTTCACATATATATTCCTTTTCTCTCCCCCACTTTTTCATTTCTTGCCTCCCTCACTAACACCTTCTATTTTCCCTCCCTGGTCATTCTCCGTACCCCATTTCGTATGCGGACGTAGGCTTATTATTCAAGAGACAAAGGAAGGGGATCTTGGGAAGAGACGGGTGGCCGCATCAGAGTGATGAGAAAATTACCAAATTGAAATCCAGCTTCTAAAAAACTCTCCTTCTTAGAAGGTAATAAAAAAAAAAAGGGAAATAAAAAGTAACTGTGCCCCTTCTTCTCTTTGGTACAACTCAGCAAGAAAAGAAGCAACCCCACACTCCCGTCCTCCCCCAGTACAATTTCAAATCCCCTCTGAACACAGCAGTCCAGTCAGATATATTCATTTTTCCTCACTTACTCCCCCAGTGTCATTTTTCTCTATTTTCTCCATCGGTTGGTTATGCAGAGAATGTTCCAAATGCATTTCGACTGCTTGATTTCTATTTTCATAATATCAGAACATCAAGTTAAAGAATATAAATGTTTATTCAGCAGAGTGGGGAATGCTGGTATATGGGTGCAGTGGCTCTTGGGGGAGAGAGTCCATGCTAAATCAGTAAATCACTCCATCTGGAAGATGAACGGCATGTTTTGGAGTTCATTGCCTTTCGTCTCGGGCGAGTGGTCGGTACAGCAGCAGGCCCAGCAGGCTGGAGCGGAGGTGTCTGCTGATGTGGATGGTTACAGAGGGATAATGAAGCGGCGACCGGGGGCTTGGCCGTGTTCTGTTCACCCCGTTCGCCCTGCTGCGAAAGGGCCTGCTGTCGAATGTGGCTATTAGCCTGTCCTCGTTCTGAGCCGTCATAAGTTCCTAGCCCACTGTACGCTCCGTGGAAAGTGCTTAGCTGTGAAAATGTCCAACTCTTGTTGCAAACTTAATCTTTTCATTCATCAGTTAGTATCGTGTTGGACTGAGCAAGTGCTCACTATAAATAAACTGTGAAGAAAACCTTCCAAGAATCCTTACATGTTTATTATTTCATCCCCCTCTCCATGACAGACAGCTTGCCAATCTAAGTTTATCTGTTGGAGAGGACTTATTAATAACTAAAACAACCTGTCCAACGCCTTCAGCAACACACAAACCAGTTTGTTGAAAGCAGATAGCAGCATTTAAACTTTAACCAACCAGCAATGGGCTTCCACACCTGCTTCAGTCCAACTGTGAGCATTTTGTTATAAATACCAGGTCAGAAAAATAATGTACCATCCCCGCATAAAATGAAAATTACAAACAAACATGTATATGTTGTCCTATGTGATTCTTCAGTGGCTGGTGTATTTTTCTTTCAGTGACAAAAGTGAGTACCCTCATACCTTACTTCCAAAATGGACAGCTAAATAGAGCACTACTGCAAAAGCAACTTTACACTACTGAAAAAAGAGTAGTACCATCATGATCAAAGATATAATAAAAGATAAAAACTGTAGCTCACTTGATTGAGCTGACAGAAAGCTTCAACATCCCAGGTTTGATTCTGCCCTGGACCATTGTCTGCAGTCCTTCCCCCTTGATCTCTACTGTTCTGTCAAATTAAGACTATAAAAAATCCAATAACTGAAAAATTTAACTTTGACTATAATATTTTAATTCTTTTTTTTCCCATTGTAACAACAAAAGAGCGCACAACGCCTCTTCCTAGATGATGGTTTGTATTTCATGATTTTAAAGATGTGTTTGAGGTGTGTTTCCACAATCTTTCCATATTCATTTTCATATACAGTAGATTTTGCACTATACTGTGATTCCGTCGAACATACCTGTGTGTAAACCAAGCGCGTGTCATGAAATAGACTGAAGCAGGCTACAAAAGGCCGCCGATAGCACCCTCTCTTCTCACCTGCACCTCAAACTGGGATGTGAGGCGCAACACATTTAAATAACTTGATGGAGTTTATCAAAATGACAGGCAATTAGACTGGCTCTGACCATGGGTTTGCGTGCTAAATGAGAGTCATTTGAGTAGTTGGATCCATATATGTTATATAAAAAGGAGTGAGAGTTTTGGAGTTCCACATCAGCTCCTGGACAGCCCTAAATTAAATATCCCCAAAGTCCATTAGGCTAAACAGCCTGAGGAAAGACTTTGTCTCACCACAGAAAAATGACAGTAAACTCAGGCAATCATGCCGCCAATCAATTATGCATGAATTATATTTTTCTTGGACTGTGTAAAATGTCTTATGTTAATTCCCCTAAGTATACAACGCACATTACTCTCAAGGCATGTATCCATATGCATACCATCTAAATCAGTGTTTTCCTAAAGATTTATCAGGCCTATGCTGCCAGCTGAAATGAAAACACTGAGGATGAGTTGCGATTCCGCCACATCAACTGTTAACTGCAAGCCACAGGCAAAGCTTGGAGGCACTCAGTGATGATAACCTGCGTGGCTGTAAATCTAGTGATAGAAAACATCCCCGGAAACTAAGAAAATATCAAGGTGTGCCAGTAAAGTCTTTCATGGAAGCTGTGGTGTGTGGTAAAGGGAAAAAAAACAGGATGAGGCAGAAACAAAGTGACAGAGAGAGAGAGAGAGAGAAGAGGAAGAAGTCAGAGAGAGGCTGAGGTTGGAGGGCAGGAGCTAGCCTTGACCTGATCTGCCTTGGCTATAGGCCTGTTGAGCCGGTGAATAGTGGAGTCCCTGAGGTCCCCCATTGTGGCCCAGATCTCTGATAATGACCTTTGTCTGGCCATGATAGCAGGAGACAGGTATTGGCAGGCTCGCTGACCAGTGTCAGTGATGTGCCAATAATTGGTAAGTGTGTTAATAACAACTGACCTAGTGGCCTCTGTAAACGGACAAACTTCGATGTTAGATGAGAAGATCATCTCTTAGAAAAGCAGCTAAGTATGCTAAACTTCCTTTAATAAAAAGCAGGTGATAATATAAG
Source organism: Pelvicachromis taeniatus (assembly GCA_015108175.1). Taxonomy (NCBI): domain Eukaryota; kingdom Metazoa; phylum Chordata; class Actinopteri; order Cichliformes; family Cichlidae; genus Pelvicachromis; species Pelvicachromis taeniatus. The sequence goes on from VURO01019308.1 coordinate 6,331, forward strand.
ATTTTATAGCATATAAATACTTTACTTGTGAAACAGAGTGGCGTTTTCTAAAATACACACAAACATATTATACGTTTATGTATATTAACCTCCCACACACAAACACGCACACAAAAACACACACATACAATTTGAATAATTTATCATATCTATTAATTATCATCAGCCAGAAGCAATTTAGATATTTACACATACACAAGCACAAACACAGGCTCTTCTTTTCTCCTTTCCAACTTCACTGACAGCTCGTGATGATCCCCACTGGTCCCCTCTTATATTACATGCAACACAATCCACCCTTACACACTAATTTGTTTTCTTTGGCCCTTTTTCTGTTTCAGTGTGTAACTGAGCCCTTGAATATATACAGATTTAATAGAGCTAATAGAATCATTATCAAATTCAGATCAATATAAATTTAGCCCCAGTACCCATAAAAGGCAGCAATATTGAAATACAACACTGTCTGTGCTCTTTCATTCTTCCGCCTACAACTGACGCTTGCTGCCATCAGACATGAATTACCAGACAGGCACATTACAGCTAATAAGAGTCTCACAAAACACCCTTTATTAATGCATGAGAGAGTCTTTGATCCTGGAGAAACTTTCATAGGGAAAGCAATAATCAACGTACCTCAGACAACACAATAAGATGCTTCCCATTACCTTGAAAAAGTCAACAATGTGGCTGAGGTCAAATAAACCTGAGTCTGTGCAGCATGTCTCAGAAGGGAGGGACAATAAAAAGCCACCAAAGCTCAGTTCCACGAAGCTGCTTTTCTCTACAGACCAATCATATTTTCATCATTTTGTCAATCAAAACTTGTAAAGCATGAATCAGGCGGCATTTAGTTTTTAGCAAGCAGAACTGAGTCATACGGATTTTAGTCAGGATGTTAAATAGATTATTAAATTTAATTGATCAGAATAACAGAGCGGTGCAAGGCGTTTCTTTTTCAGAACAGTAATTATGACTGAGGGTTGCATTCATATCAAAATTCCATTTTTTTCGTTGTGAAATTAAAGCTTTACAATGAGTAATTTCACTGCATCACTGATCATTTTAAAGGGATATTAGTTTTTGCTTTTTCTTCTTAATAAAGACTTTGTATTAGCCAATGTGGCAAAATTGCTATTTTCCACATGGAATAACTGAGACCTAAAAAAACCCCAACTAAAATATATATTTCAAAAATATACAAAAAGAGGGTATTCATTTGTAAGAATCAAACTCAACACTGATACCTACAAACATCCTGTCAGACACACTGAACAGTTAGTGTCCTGCATACCTGTTCACACTGCATTTAGTTTGATAAACTCAGGAAAAGTTAACTTTCCTTGTTTAACAAGAATCAATATTCTGAAAGTCGTCCCATTTCCCTTTTCCCTTTCAGCACACCTTTCAGTAACAGCATTTGCCCCACCCACAAATGATCCATTGGAGAAAAATTTTGCTTTAACTTCTATTCCAATAATCTAGATTTTGACAGAGCCTGTCACATTATAAAGTCTGAACATAGTTACAAGAATTGTGAATGATACCCATGATTGAATTTTATTGAAGTGGTCAGCAAGCCAGCTCATTCCCCACAGAAAGCCCAGGGGCCTTAAGGTGGTCAGTGGGGAGCAGCTTCACAACATCTCAGCGCTGCATGATACATAGTGAGCGGAAGGAAAAGCAGAAGAGAGGACCCCTATTTGAGAGATCGAGGTGCCATGCCAGGTGAATTCATGACCTAACTATTTAAGACAAGTGGATAATGTATTCCCAGTTCAGCTGGGATGCATTGCTTGAGCTCCAGCTTCGCATGTTCTCAGAAACCTTGCATACAGTGAAAGTGGAACACACAAACACAACATCCCGGGAAAAAAAGAAAAACTGTACAGCTTAAACTTTAAGCTGAACTTCTGTTAGCCTAAGAGTGTTTGTAGCTTAAGTGTCATTTTCAAATATAACTATATAGCATAAAGACCCACTACTACCGTGTTATAAAAAGTCTGAGTTAATGTAGTTTATTGTATCTGCAAAGAAAAGCAAGAAAGAAGGGATAAAGAAAGAAAATATACAAAAATACAATCATACACAAAATTCAGAGGTATTGTGCCTAAAAGAAAATATTCCAAATTCAAAGGCCTTTAAACAGAAAGGAAGAAAAATGTATAAAAAAAAAAGATTAAAATAAGACACTGTGCTAAGCTTTTTCCAGATTTCGATTAGATAACCAAAACAGCACTAAACAAATTTCTTGTATTAGAAAAAAAAAATCAAATATAACAGCTTATCAGTTTAATGCATTGAACTGAAAAAAGATCCTTCACTGAAAACAGATTTTCCTCCCATCTTAAATGCAAAGCTGCTGTGATTACGAGAGATTTGTTTTTCAACCCCTACTGAGGGAGCATGCTAATCAACCTAAAGGGTCGGAGGTCATGTCTGGACAGAGAAAGCATCCCAAACTGGTCACAACAAATGCAGAGGAACATCTGCTCTCTGTGCGTCACACAAAGCTGTCCCCTTGGAGCCCCTTGCAGCCCTTAGGAGCCTGGGAACGGCTCAAAGTCAAGGGCAGCCTCCACACACTGGACACAGTAACAGTCTCTCAGCGAATTAGGGTCAATTACCAAATGGTGAGTAAAATATTTACATTTTCAACAGAAACAAATTATAGTTTAATGATGAATTTCACTGTGATTATCCAAAAGTTACAATAAATTTTTAACACGTTTACTTAATTAGACCTGCTGATACATACACACACACACACACACTCACTGACAGACATGAGAAGCCTTAGCGAGCTGGAGCCTTTCTTTGTTTTAAAACTTAAAAAAAAAAAAAAGGTGAAGGCTAAGATGCACAGGCCAGGATGAGGGATTACTTTTTTCTAAACAACAGTAGCTTGAATATGCATGTAGTACATTACACACATGTAGCCCTGATGACAGAGAGATCACCCCCTAGACACTCTCACTCTCTTTCCTTGGCAGCCTAACAATATGCTTGAAAGAAACCATCAAATGATGTCAATAGTTGGGTCAATATCTCAGGATGTCTCAGTTTTCCCTCCAGCAAATGAAGAGCATTATACAGATCCTCCTGGGCGAAGCTCTTACCACACAATCAGTGGCTACAGTACATACTGTATTGCCTCTGCCGAGGGACGGCTGATATATGTTTTCTTCTCTCAGACATCAACACATGCGTGCCACATTTCTCCTGTCTGCGTAATGTACTGCTGATCTACACCTGCTGGGCCCAGGGTTGCCTAGGTATACTCTATTTGCTGACAACATCAATCACTCAGCAGGACTCATTATTGCCATTTAAAATACATTTAAAGCGATTCACTTAAGCTACGGTCCAACTCGGCATGGACGCAGTGACACTGATGTGTTGCTGTGAAAAATGCTTCACAGTAGTATCTTGGACGGGACCAGATGGAAACCCTTGAGCTACGATGTTTGTTTTGAAATGAGCAAAAGTCTGTTAATCAAAGCAAAGTGTCATCATCAAACAGGTAAATTGCTTCTCTTTTGTTTTCTGCCCCTGCAGACACGGTGGCGCTCTCTAAAGATATCGGGTCATTTCAACAGCATCTCAATGTCAGCAAGCCCGATCAGCCTACTGTGGAGGAGTCTATAAGAGGACACTGAGCTGCCCGAGCTCTCAGTTGAGCTTAGTAATAGACACAGTCACTCTAATTCCCCTTCAATTCTCACCTAAAATCGAAAGCTGCCAAACGCAGCCTTAATTACATATTACCCAATCAGAGCTTTGGTGTAACCCAGTGCTTGCTCCCTCTATCCACCTTACGAAGAACGAAAGCAATGTATCCCATCTGGGATGTACACATATTTCACAGAGGGAGTAAACAGGTCTAGCGGATATGAGATGGATATATTATGTATATAGGAAGCAAGTGTGAGATTTAAGAAGCAACCTGCTTGCTCAGCACAGAGGGTGCTGGAAATGCAGGGAACAAGCCGGATTATGGATCTCCCCTTATATGTAACTGGGCAAGGTCTATTGACCCAAATGTAATTATTTTGGCCCCCCTTCACCTATTCCCTTTCCCCTTCCTCTCCCCTTTACAATGACATGTGTCTATTTTTGTTGATGCTGTTGTTTTTGATATCCATATAAATGTTGTAGTGCTTAAGGGCATGCATGCAGAAACACATATATTCAAAATATAAGTTGTTCTTTTTTGGTCATGTGATAAAATATGTGTAATCTAACCCTCTGTTTGCTGCCCTGCGTTTAACCGATGCTTGCCTACTGTGTAAGTAAAAGCATCTACAGGCGAGCGAACAACACAGGGAAGTCTGAAGGCAACCACAGTAGACATGCAGCCTTTTTCCATCCTCTCTAATCATGTGATCGGGGTGTCGGCACCACATCCTCAGCGCAGGGAGGGGCAAAGCAGCACTGAGCTCACCACCATTTTGTGTGGGTACCTGGCTCCTTCTGTGTGAGTACCTGGCTCATATGTTTACCTGCATATGTGTTATTAGTTTGCGATGGGCCAAACTATCATTTGTGGCATGCCTCATTTAATGTGTTTTTGCAAGGGGTGCATGTATGACAGACGCGTTTCTAAAGGAGCATTAAGTGGATGCTGCAGACGAAACATCACGGGGTATCAATGCACCCGACTGCTGCCCGCTCTGGATTTCATGTCATGAATTTTCTTCCTCTCTTCTTTCTCCTGGCTGTGCTGCCGACAGACCCCTCTCCTCCCTGCCATGTGTGAGGCGCATATGGTGAAGTGAAATTGCTGTCTGCGAGAGCATGCCTCTGCCTGTCCAGACTTCATCAGAGGGATTAAAGAATGGGATGAAAAAAATCAAAATAAAATGATGATAGCGGGGCCATGGCTTCTCTCTTCTTCTTCTTTTTTTTCCCCCTGCACCCCACACTCTAACCCCCCCAGCTCTGTTTTAAGTAGAGTGGAACATCAGATGACAGAGAAGGCTCTCTTGCTGGGTTGCAATGGTTTGTAAGAAAGGTTGCCCGGTCGGTGAGCTGCACTACGTTTATTTGGCTCTGACAAGGGCTCACTACAAAGTAAAACGAAATTACAGACAGTACCGTTCCTCCCTTTACCCAGCCTGTGAAGTTCACTGAAAAGCTGTATCCAATTAAAAGAAAAGTGACTCAGCGGTGCAGCAGCAGCTTTCTTTTATGATTACTTAGCCATTTCTTTCTGATGTGTTGACTTTTTTTTTTTTTAATATCATAAACAAACAAAAGACAAAATCAGTCACAGCATTAAGGACAGAGAGGGAATGTTTGTGCTGAGGTGGGGTGTTATATTTGCAGTGATGGGAATTTTGGGGGAAAGGAGTGAGGAGAGTGGAAATATTACAGGATATTAAGGAGTAATGGATGTCACACCAGGCCCCTATAGCAAATTCCCATATGCTTTCATCATGACTCGATGAGACTGATCAAGGGAACAGGACATTACTTGGTTTCCCAGTACTGTTATTACCAAGGAACAGTAAATAGTTATTGCAATGTTTATCATCCTGAAAGATAGCTATTATATAGCGAGCCAGCACCTTTTTTTTCTACACTCAATCATTTTATAAATTATATTGCATGTCATAAGTGGAAGCATAAAAAATATTGTTATTCTAATGATATCCAGAATTACTCAGAGCCTAAAATTGCAGTCAGATCTAATAAAGTTTGAGCAAACATTTTGATAGCTGAGAAAAAAAACAACTAATGTTGATTGAATGCTGTTTTTACAGTGAATTAACACATATTTCAAGAAGCGATGGAAGCGGTTAAAAGGAAACTTAAAGAAATCCCAGAAGAAGGCAACTTGTGAAAATTCATTACACAGATAAGGACTAAATCAAACTGTAAATGCAGATGTGTTTTTTACAGCAATCCTACTAAATTCTAGTAAACAGGAGTCTATTCTGAGGTTTATTCTGGGATTTGCTAGACACTAGATCTGGCCCTGTATTTGAGACAACAAAAAGGCAATCTTGACATCTTGCCCAACCAGCAGATAATATTTGCTGTTCAGAGACTGGCTTTCTTTTGTTCCAGGTTCTTATAAACCCAAGGCACTTGAAATTTAAGCCCAGTTCAAGAAATATTATTTGCCACAGGGTGAGGTAAATCTCTTGGCGGGGTTTTTCAAAGGGTTGCCCCAGGTTTGTTTACAATTGATCTTATTTAAAAGTGGATTTTTTGTTTTACCTTTCAAAGACATACTTTCTGCCATGATCTTATAGGTCAAAAGAATGATGAATGTTGTTTTTCCAATTGAAGCAAAGAAAAAAAAAAAGTGAAATAATCAGAAAGTAATATTATAGAAAGCCCTGTCATGCCACCGCTTCCTCCCAGATCTCCAGCCTGCACTTGTAAAATAAAAAACACATGCAAAACAATATCTCACAGTACAAAAAGGAACAAGATACAGACCCCTGGTGAGGAATCAGATTAAAATATTTCATTCATGTGATTTAGCGACATGTTAACTGAAAAATAAGAAATAAGAAAAATTCAGTCATATTCGAAGTGTGTGTACGCCTGTGTTTGTCTGTGCATCTCTTTGTTGCCAGTGAAAAGAAAATGGCCTAATGGCTTCGCAAAACAGCTGCTTCTCTCATTGTTTAGGGAAGCAGCATGCAGTTTTTATTCAGCATTTTTCCTCTGAGAGAACAGCTGACCTGACAACTGACCAATCCACAGAGAGTAGATAACTCTCCTCTTTTTGCTCCATCTTTCAGACAATTAGCAAAATCAGTGGTGTAAGTAGAGCCTCTAATTTTTTTATTTAACTACATTCTCTACATGAACATGAACTTCAGCAGGGGCTCCAATGAACAAGGAGGGCAAACGTGAAAGAAAGATGGGGACTGTAGTTACAGCCAGGGACTATCCTCCAGGGTGGGGAGAGTCCCTTTACTGCTCAGACAGGCCATGCTGGAGGAGGAGGTCACAAGCCGAGGAGGTTTAAAGCGTGCTGCTCCCGGGGAGCAAGGTAGACGAGCAGAGGGCACAGCAGCAGGGACGCCCCGGTAAAGACCCCTTCATCTGGACTACACCTGAGGGAGCCCACGGGCCACCCAGCTCAACAGCACGCGCAGCTACTCACAGACACACAAAGAGCTGTGTGCATCCACACAAACATGTGAAGAGACTATTGGGCACTTGTCATATGGTGAATTTAAAAATGAAATAAGTACAGCAGGGGGAAATAATCAGGAAAAAATAGTGAGCAAATGATACGCACACTATACAGATGGGAAATCTGATTAAAGTGGTCATTATGGATAAACTTCATTCATTTATGATGACGCTCATTGAAATATTGCCATCTCAAAACAAAAACCTGAAACTTTGAGTTTCACTTCGGCAGACATGCTAAAAATACTCATCTTAATTCACCTACAACTATATGTAGTGATAACTTCATTTTAATTTATTGCACATTTAAAGAGGTGTGTGTGTGTGTGTGTGTGTGTGTGTGTGTGTGTGTGTGTGTGTGTGTGTGTGTGTGTGTGTGTGTGTGTGTG
>VURO01019310.1:0-12364 GCA_015108175.1 Pelvicachromis taeniatus
CTGCTTCCACTTTAGCTTTCATTTCATGGCGAATGGTACAGTGCGGGGTTTGAAAAAGCGTGGCTGGGCAAAAGGGTCCATACACAGCTTCACAGTGGTGCCCCGGAGGGTGCCCAATTCATTCTTGAAAACATCTGCATACTTTCCCAGTAATTCCGCTATTACAGTGACATACCTGATTTCTCTCCAGTTCAGGCGGATTTTCTGCAGAAGGTCACGGCCCAGCAGACTAGGCCCCTCCCCTTTCACCACCAGAAGTGTTGCTGAAGTTTCTTGACCCTGATATGACGCATGCACCTCTATAGCACCAAGCAGGGGAATGCATTCACCTGTGTACTGTCTCAGGCTTATATCTGTCGCTTGTAGAGCCGGTGCCCCGCCCGAGTGCCACAAGCTGTGGTAGGTGGCTTGGCTGATCACGGAAGCTGAGGCCCCTGTATCCACCTCCATTTGCAGCTCCTTCCCATTCACCTGGACAGTGTCATAGATGGGCTCTGCACGGCACTTATTAAAGCCAACCAGATTAAACATGTTGAAAACACACTCCCCCTCCTCAGGTGCCGTACTCTGCAGGTGATGCGTGTTTAGTTTGGGTTTTGTTTTCCATTCCTTCTTTTGTTTCTCTCTAGAGCTCCTGCATTTCTTGGCTAAGTGGCCCTTTTTCTTGCAGTTATGGCACGTACTGTCTTTGAAAACACAGTCCTTGGCAAAATGTGCTCCCCCACACCGGTAGCACTCCACTAGCTCTCTCGGTTTGCCTCTCACACTCTGAGATACATGATGTACATCGGATGAGTGCATATTGTTGTTAGCTGTCCGAATGTCTTTAGTGTTATTAGCTGCTGTTTCTATTGCCTGAGCAATTTCCAAAGCTTTCTTAAAGTCCAGTGTGGGCTCCCCCAACAACCTGCGCTGCATGCCATCATCATTTATACCACACACCAACCTGTCGCGTAGCATGTCATCCAGCACGCCTCCAAACTCACAGTACTCCGACAGCTGTCTCAACTCCGCCACATACGCAGACACCGAAACTCCCGGCTTGCGTGAGTGAGTGTGGAATTTGAAACGCTGAACAATCACGGAGGGTTTCGGGCAGTGATGATTTTGCACCAACGCCACCAAGTCGTTGAAGCTGAAGTCCCCGGGTTTCCGAGGTGTCGTCAGGTTACGTATCAACTTGTACGTCCTCGCTCCACACGCATTGAGAAGCACTGACCGTTTTTTTTCTTCGTCCGCAATATCGTTTGCCAAGAAAAAGTGTTCCAGCCTCTCGACATATTCAATCCAGTCGCCGTCTCCCTCGGCGAACTCCGTGAGCGATCCGATCGTGGCCATTGATGCGAAGTGGTAGTCCGACTGCACAATCCGGAGCAAAAAAACCCCAACTCAAAACTGTCCGCGTTCGGCTTTTATCCTCGTCGCCAAAAAGGTGTTATAACCTCAGGAAAATAAGGCTCACAAACTCGGGTGCTCGTTTCAGGACGTTTACTGACCACTTGTCTAACACCAACGGTTAGCTACAAACATACAGGAACCTGTTCCCCACATAACATCCCCACCGGGAAAACCCGGAAAAACCTCTGAAGGTTCCGGGGTGCAACGCCCCCAAACATACATTAACATCCACATTGTCCACAACACATATATACCAACAAGGCAGTGTACATCAAAGCGGTTGTTTTCATTCAAAGGCTTTATGGTTTTTCCTATAATGCCTGGTGGGCCGATCTCTAGTCAAAATGCCCGGGCCGATTCTTTGTCCCAGTCCAGCCCTGTACACAGTGCTATATAAAGTTGACCTCAACAGCATATACTCTGGCTTCACGTGACTCACAAACTTCCCAAAAATGCCAAACCTTGTGTAAGAACTGTAGCAGTGCTTTTAAAATGAATTACAGTACGGACTAGTTCTCACTGAAACACACCATCTTAGCATTCAAAACAGAAAAACATGAGTGTTTCCTGATCCACATGTCTCTCCAGCTTTGCCAGTAAGCATGTGCTGGGGAGTGGCTTGTGCGTTTCATCACTTTGCAAAGGGAGTAAAGGCTATCCCTAATCATCTGCTGGGTACCCTGCCTGTTGTACAGCTGTGGCCTATAGCATCCAGTGCTGGAAAAGCACGTGCCCAATAAAGACCCCTGTGGAAACATACTATCAGGCTGGGTTCCACTGCACACACCCTCCAGCTCTGGCTCTCTGCTCTCCAGCTCCAGTGTCGTGTCCCCAGGCTCCAGCCCCAGTTCTCGCCCTCTCCCCCAGTGCACTCTTGACCAGTGCGCCCAGAGCAGATGGAGAGCAAAGAAAACTGTGTCACCACCCGCTATGTCTCGCTTAATCACCCCTCCCTTTTCCTTTTTCTCATTCCTCTCGCTCTCTTTCCATCCTCCCACTCTCTTCTTTCCTCACTCTCAGGATTTGGAGCGTCAAACATTGATTTGTCTTTATTTTTAGAGCAGCTGTGAGCATACGTGTGTACGTGCTGTATTTGTTTGTGCGCGTCTGTATGCCAGACGCTCATCCACACCGTAGTTCGTGGGCAGTTTGATTGGTGTTTGGGTGCACCACGGCACACGAGTGTGAAAATGTGTTGGCGCTTTTTTTCCCCCCAAGTTAATCCCTTAAGAAGAGGTGTGGTTCTCTCTCTCTCTCTCTCTCTCTCTCTTTCTCTCTCACTCCCCTCACTGCGCACTCGCCTCCACTCTGTCCCTCACTCTGAGCGCAATATCATCACATGCTCTCTAGCTCCTCTCGTCCTCTCATGTTTTCCTTGTTGCTGCCAGTCTGAGGGACGTCTTTCTCTCTGCTCGCCATCCCTCTGCATCTTCTCTCACTTGCTGTCGTTTGAAATGAGTTCCTGGTACGAGATGGGGGAGGCCATTGAACTCAGGTGAGTCAGATACAGTGTAGGGGATGTGGTCGAACCAAGGGAAGGAACTGATAGGTGGTATCCAGCGTACATGTGCATTTTTGCTTTGCAGGGTATCTGTGCATACATTTCAGATTATTTTTCCTGCATACGTGTGTAATTGTGTATCTGGGTCAGCTGTTAGTGTAGCAATCAGCACCTTGGGCTGTTTTTCCTCAGCCTCACCTTGTTTTCTGTTCATCAGTTTGACCCTGACCCAACTATGTAGAGGTCAGCTGTGTTTTCACAGCAGAGACAACTGTGGTTGTTGTTGTTGTGCAGTTATTTGGCTATGGTTGTATTTTCTGTCACTGCCAAACTGATAATAGGTCTAGTCTACCCTGCATCCACAGGGCTCATAGCGGCTAATAGCCTTAGCAGATGCATTAGCCCCCGTGCCCATATGGAAGAGATTAAACCTGCTAAATTGATAGAAACGTCCAACATTTTTTTTTAATTTGCACAGTGTTAGTGCCGGCACATAATTTTTATGCACATATAGATCTGAGCATGCTCAGAAGTTTATGCATGGACACCTGCCATTTCTCTTTGCCCAGAGAAAGATTTGTGTTAAATTCCCTCCCAAATTCAGTGCCTCTTCTCACTTTCTCACTCCCTTCCTTTCCCTGTCCTCACGATTAGATAATTGTGAGGCCGGCTCTCATGAGTGTTGACAACGAGGCATATGAGTGAGATGCCACAAGTGACACAGACCTGTGTGATGAGTGAAATGGGGACAAATTGAGGTGAGACACTCAACGGGAGGGTGATAACAAGAGGATGAGTGCGAAAGTGAAACTCAAGTGTTCAAAGGTGCTAACAAAGAAAGGAGTAGCTAGCGGATGTGAGGAAGAAGCTGTGGCAAAGCAGGATCATTCTGGAGAAAATGTGTATTTGCTCCCTTTTTCTTTGGAAGGAGCAGGAGATGAGAAAATAAGGAGGAGGATGACAGGGTTAACAAAAAGAGAAAGAAACAACAGACGTCAATGTGAATGCTTCACAGATGCCGCAGTGTTTATTACACGCAGGTTAAAACCGAGAGACTTTAATGTTAATTCTGCTTTGTTTGACTGCAAGTGTTCAGAGTGTGTGAATGCAGCCAGAGCCACACCAGGACATTTGGCATTGTTCACTGACACAGGAGTCTGAAGTATATTCTGCACAATTCAAGCACCAGGGTGGAGCTGGTAAGACCCTGAGACATTACTGCAGCAGTTCTTGCAAAAGTTCTTTGGCTCACTAGTATTTGACTGATTTCCAGTTGTGCGAAATCTTTTGGTTCACAAAAGCTGATACTGCTCTTTAAACACAATCGCATACTCTGTGCTGTATGCGATTTTAAGACAGCAGGAAGACTTGTGGACTTTGGGTTTAACATCTTGTGGACATTTGCAAGTTGCAAATGTCCACAAGATGTTAGTGAGAAGACAATAAACAGTCCATTGGGTGTGTGGTTTTACCTGCAATACCTGAAAAGAATCTGCCATTCTTAGCTAGTGAGCTAGCACTGGCAACATCACTGATCGCTGGTACTTGCAGAGCACTTCATGTGGTGGGAAATCATTTATGGACTCAAAATAGTGAGTGTAAGTAGTGTAGAAGCATGCTATTTAAAACACAGCATTAGGTCAAAGACTTTCATCGAGTTGCAGATTTGTATGCAGTAAGGAGCTGGAAGATGTCTCCTGCCTTCAGTATCTTCTACTTATTCTACAATTTCCTTAGTTTGTAAATTTATTCTCTGACCCTAGAGATGAAAGTGGGCCGCGCACTTCGCTGTCACATCACAAGTGTAGTACAACCGATAAGCTGACCTGTGGCTCTGGCCTGAACTGATAGGAGGGAATACAAAGTGGAAACACAGCATGACAATATGATACTGGAGCATATCGACTAGACTGCTCCACTTCACGCCTGGGTGCGCTGTGTTTAGATTAGCATCCACAGACGCACACAGACACACACACACACACACACACTGTTACTGTTACAGACACACCCCGGGCGCGCAATCGTGACCACGCTTTTGGTACAGATGGAGACGCACAAAGATGCACTCATATAAGGTCATATAGAAGCAGGCAGACAGGAACAAATACACATAAAGCTAGCCTGGTTTCTTTGCCTGCTGTTCCAAGGGCAGAAGGGGATTTGGATATTGTTATGTTAATCTGCCTCTCTTTTGTGCCTTGGAACCCATTCAGACATACACACATCACACATACACACACACACACAGACCCACACACACACAAAACACACAGGTATGACAACATTCAAGTATACTTTTGTATACACAGGGTACTAGTACAAAAAAAGGGGGAGAGGAGGCAAGTCGCCTTGTACAAACACACACGCCAGCACTGATATAGATAGTCCTCTCTCCAGGCTTAACTTGGGTGGGTGGGAATTGAAAAAGAAACAGGAGGGGCAGGGACACAGCTTTGTGATTAGCCTGGAGGAAGAGGATAATAGGTGTGGGAGCTGCGTGTGCATCTCCCGGTGACGAGGAGGTGGTGTATGTGTATGTGCGTGCCTTCGGCTTCGCACTCCCTCTGCAAAGGTAACATAATGTAATTTAAAGTTTCCAAGTTCAACCCTATTTGCAGAAAGCAGTGGGAAGCAGATCATTTTAATTCCAGGATTGTTTTTTTTTCTGACCTCCTGACCCACGACATTGATTGTTTCCCCACTTTTGTTCGTGCTTTATTATTTAGCGGCAATGACATTTGTTTTCCTTTCAGGGGAAGATTACATTTTCTTCTACTAACTTTATCTGATCTCAGGTTTATTAGATTTTTGGCTTGAATAGGCGATCTGGGAACAGAAGAAAAACGGCACGTGTTCATTTGAAAAGTGTGCTTTTGTGTTTGCTTGTGGTTATGAGTATAGTAGGTAAACTGGGGGTAAGGAACTCCCCTTAAGATCAGTGCATATTTAAATTATACTTTAAAATTTAATTTCTTATTTATTCCCTATTTCTTATTTTGTTAGCAGAACACAAAATAATATACGTGACCATTATTTTGGCAGTGCTGTTACATGGAACGGTTGTAACACATTGTTTTTAAAAGGGTTCATTCATTTCAATAATGTCCAATTCCTAAATCTATTTAAAAATTTTTTAATATATTATTTTAAAAAAGGCATGCACGTGTAAAACAGCATTAGCATAGAATTCAAGCTAACTAGCTAAATTTAGCAAATGCTGCTTGGTGTAACTTTATAATTGAAATGTGTTTGCTAGTAATACACCTATTAGCTGTTGTGTCATTTACTTTCTTAGACCTCATTAGTGGTATGTTAATTACAACGTGTAGTCAGTGGGGACAGATGCCATTAAATTGTGTTTCACCTTGACAGAGAAAACTCTGGAGAAAACTCTCCGCTTCTATTCCTCTTCATAGTTCTCACCAATGACTGTCATTTATAAATAAGACTGTATTTTATAAAATACAGTCTTTTATACAGTCATTGGTTCTCACAGTAATTTCACTCGAAGTAGCCGTGGGCGATATATCGATGTATCAGTCAAGTATTAATTGCCACTCACATATTAAGCTGTCTGCATGTAATTCACTGTGTATTTTTTTCTCCCACACGCTGCGAATGCATCATTAATAGCCCCCTCCTGACCAGAAATTTTTATACCTGGAGCTCTGCGCTGAGCATGCGTGTTTATATATTACCACATGGGGAAAAATATGGCGAGTGTGGGAGTTTCAGACGAGCGACCCTTTTGGTTTTCAGAAGGTTGTCGAACAAAATGCGGTAATTTGCAAAAAATGTCATAAAACTATTACCGCAAAAGATAGCAGTACCACAAAATTGTTCCACTGCAACATTAGGACTGTTTTAAACGCCGCGGGTCCACACACCAACGAAAACATTATAAAAATAAACCAGCAGTGATACCTGTGACTGCTCTTGGTCAGTCGTATTTATAGACACTGGACTAGTCATTTTTACATGTTATATTATTATTCAGTTTTTTTGTATTCAGAGTAGGAAAAAAATATTTGAATGGTTGATTTGAATGAGTATGCCAGTGCAATTTTAGGCACTGTATGGCTGAAAATAACATTTGTTTTTGGAGGTTATTTAAATATATCTTGATGTATGTAGTGTATCGTGATATAGCCAAAATATATCGTGATATTAGATTTTCGTCATAACACCCAGCCCAACCTTGGAAGCACCTTCCTTAAAGGTTTGGTTGGCCAACTCATCCCTCATTATTTGACTGCAGGTTGTCGTCATTACCTTGATCCACAGTGGAGGGGACGCCATTTTTAATGGTAGTACTGATTAGCATCTTTAGCTGAAGGACAGCTCACCTGTCAGGCGTTAGTCTTTCGGTCTGTGATTCATAAGAATTGCTACTCCTCAGAGTATTGGTCAGATTTTAGTGAAACTTGCAGACAATGATCACCTAATGGGCCTTCTTCCAAACTGTGCTCAATGTCAACGTCACGCTCACATTTATTATTTTATCAGCAATAACTTGTGAACTAAGCGACACTGAGATCAGATTTATAAAAGCAAAAAATAGTCACAGTTTTTCACGTTACTTCTAGCAGTAAAAATCACATTATACATTAATTAAAAAAAAACAAAAACAACTTTCTGCCCAAAATGCTGACTTTTATTAGTTGAATTTCATGTAAACTTTTAATGTAATGTTGTTTGATAAGTACAAGCTGGTCAAATGAAATTTACTTTATCGATATACATTCAGTTTTTCCCTTAAACATCAAGGAGTTAAATAAATAACCCTTTGCTTTTAAATATTTAGTTTCATTTTACTTTTATTTCTTGAGTGTAGATACACCCCGCCTTCATTTCTATGACCTGGTAACATAGGAAGCTTGCTAAAATCTGTTGTAAGAAACACAAGCTTGTGGATCATCGGGCATGTTTTACATGAATACCTACCAGTGTGTTTGGAGGAGAAAACAATGGTTAGAGGTCAAATACCTGGCCACAGATTTGGCTGTAAACATTCATTATAGCTTAAGACTTGGTTTAACTTTGATCCACTGCAGCTGCGGCACCTCTGTGCACATAGACTGTGTATGATTGATGCCACACATTGGTTTGAGGACTACTGTTTTGAAGCCTTCAATAACATTTTCCTGTCTGTCTTTTCTTAACGAAACTTTGATAACCTGCTTTGTCATCAGTTTTACTCTAAATGGGACCATAAGTCACTATAGTGGAAACCGTGTTGTGTCAAAGAAAACTAGCACAAGTAGGCACGATCAAGTTCATGAGGTCACGAGGCAGGTCGGGAAAACAGTTTCAAAGGCATCGCTTTTCAGAACTGGAGCTTATGTGTTCACATTGTTTTTCTGTGCAGTGAAACAACAAGCGTTACCTGACGTGTAGTTACATTTCTCGGGAGGTGCACGCCAGGTTGCGGCGCAGGGTTAAAATCGGGTATGGCGTAAGTAAAGACATAGAACTGAGGCAAGTATAGTTCACGTGTAACTTTGTGGCATATTGACTCAAAGTGAGAAATTAGTTTCAGTAAATCAGTTTTGTTGAAAGAAAAATGAGAGAACTGATCCTGGATCAGCTGGTTGAGTCACCTCGATCTACTACATGTGCTCACCATCCTAATGATAACCTCTTCCTCATGCTCTAGTCACCCTTTGCTGCAATAATGCCCTAAATTGTCACTTTGCTTCGAGTCACAGAGGGCCATTCAATCGCATTAACCAGGATGAGTGTTCACTGTCTCGCTTTCACACACACACTTGTGCACACTCTGTATATAATTATATTGGGACAGCTTTCTGTAAGGTCTCAAAATGCCCAGAACCCCCCCTAAAAGATCATGTTGCATTAGAGGGTCAGAGGAAGGACAGGGTGTGTTTGCGCGTCTGCTAGTCGGAGTCAATCCAATTGGTGTCTGGTAAGCGTATCGACTGTATAACACACCACACAAGCACACACTCACTCACACACTCTCACTCTTGTCTTCATATAATTCATCTAAGTTGTTCTCCACAGAGAAATCATGGCTTATAGACTGGAGTGACAATTACAGCATAATCGATATGGCCGAGGTGATACGTGGGGCGGAGCAAATCGCTGTAGCGATAAGTGTTAGTTGTCACCTGAAAATATGACCGAGCTGTTATAGAAGGGAACACAGCAACCAGTATAGGATGTTTAGAGCTGATCCAGCTTTTTTAAGGGAATTAAGAACTATATCTAAAAATGATATACTGCAGGCCTTCTGATACATCCACACATTTCTATCACATTTGCAATTTTCTTGTTGAGTCAAATCCACTGAGAAACGACTTGACCATGTGATTCCCTTTCACAAAAAAAAAAAAAAAAAGTGAAATAAATCCAGTTATTCAGAGTTTATATGCTGGTGGGTATTGAATTATCTGCTGACAATGAAGTTAGATAGAGGTGGGATCTCTTCCCAGGCACACTTTTCTCTTTCTTTGTTAGATTTTGTAAAATAATTAACCCTGCTCACAGTGCAGGTGCACGCTGGGGGGAATCGAAAGGCATGGGAATTGACTTCATAAATAATGCATTTTGAAGAAGAGAAAATCATTCAAGGACATGCCAGTACACTATATTACATGGTGTTATGAGCTGTATTAAGCAGGAGTACAGTGTGAGAAGCAGTGCATTCAAGAAAACTACTATGGATTGTTGATCGGCCCTGAATTTCAATGACTGAGAGATCTATGAACCCAATGATTTTTTTTTAAGACTTGGGCCTGGTTTATGGAGCAAACTGAGGTGTGTGTTTGTGTGTGTGTTTGTGTATGTGTGGGAGAGAAACAGTGAGAGGGAGATAGAGACGGAGACAATAGCCACAGTGGGTGCCAGGCTGATGGTTTAACACATGGCTCTGCTTCAGCTGCCACTGTACATCAGCCTGTACAAATTCCTAATCTCGACAGAAGGGACCAGTTTTGATGCATTCAAACCTCCTCGCTTACAGGATAGCCGCCTCCACAGTGTGTACAGCTCTCCACTGATCTGTATCTGCTCTTCCCAGAGAGGCACTGCTTTAGATTTGCTCACAGTAACTACTACACCTTAGGGTATAAATGTTTCATATAGCTTCAGACGAGGCAGCGCGAGCTCACTTTGTACATTTTAGGTTTTTTACAAGTGTGTTTGAGCTCTGAATCTTTCTTTTTTTGACAAGCATTGCTGTTCCTTCTTTTTTTCGTCTTTTGAAATGCAAAGACTTCTGGGAATGTGAATACTTAAGGTTAAATATTTAATTTAGTAGTGTTATGATTAAAACCTAACTGATATGTACCAATATCGATATTTGGCAATTTTAAAATCCGATAATCTGATATGTACCGTCTGATTATTATTTTTTCAGACACATAAAAAAACAGGTTTCCCTAACATTTGTTTTGTGTAGTTATTTATTTCTTCAATGACTGTTTGCGCAACTCTTCTTGGATTGGTTAGTTCTTGTGTGTGGTTGGTTTTTTGTTGTTGTTTTTTTTAGTGTTCCTATTACAAGGTGGCCTGGTGTACAAACTATGCATCATCAACACTCTTAACATCAGTCTTTACTTTTTCAATTTTCCCATATTCTTATAAATGGTGACACAAATAGATCAGCAAATAGCAGCTGGTAATACCGGCCGGGCTAATGGGCCACCACGTCCAAGATTTCTGTTCTAATTAATCACACAAAAATGTTTAAATGAACTAATATTGTTACAACTGTGTGGTGAAAGGAATACAGGCATTGCCCCAAATAGCTAATATCTTGTTGTAGTCACAGTAAGAATGAAATATTGAATTTAGGAGTAAGTTCAAGTATTTTACTGCTACATTCTCTGTGCTAAACTGGGTTGACACCCAGTTTAGCACAGAGAATGGTATTTTTGTACACGTGAATGTACAGGAATTCAAAGCAATAAACTACTGGAGATTGTTTGCTTCCATCTGACACAAATCCTGCAGGGAGGGAGGGAGTTGTTCCCAGGACGTAACAAAGGCCTAGAGAGGCACAAAACACACTCTCTGTACTTGTATCTGTATCCTTCTCCCTCATAAACATACATAGTTCTCCTTAGATTCATAAAACACTGCACTGCATCCCATCCAACTTCGGTCTAAACACAAGTGCCCTGGTTTATGTCTGCTGCATCACGCTCCTTTATATTTTAATCACACACACGCGCACACACACCACCTGTCACTTTCAGGGGGTATGAGACAAAGAGAGACATACTCGGGGATAATAGTAATGGTAGTATGTGTCAGTGTCTCCATGTGGGTCACTCAGTGTCAGTGTCAGTGTGTGAAGTCTGCAGGGACCACAAACTGGGTCATTTGTTTACTGCATGTGTGTGCGTCTTCTCAGCATAATGTGCCTGCATCCGATGTGTTTGTTGATTTATGCAAACATTACCTATTAGGGCAATGTTTGTATAGCTTCTTACAGCAGTTAGAAAATGATGGAAAGGTTTTAATAACATATTTCTTTTTGTTATTGAGTGCCTTTATTAGTTTACTAACCAGCATTATTCATAAAGTCTCCACGTGTAGTCAAAACGTGTATTTATGAGAATGAATGCTTGATAAAGTCTTAGTGGATCGACAGTGATAAAACAGCGATAAGATGGAGTTAAGGTGGAGCATGGTCATCTTCTTGGGGAACCAGTCTGTCGCTACAAATATTTGCAAATCTGTCCCAAACGTTTTACATTTTACATTTCAATCACCGGAAAACCAGTGAGAGTTTTTCTAGTTGCAATGAGGTTGCTGTCCTATTTTTACTCTAGCGTGACGGAGCCAATAGGATGACATGCCTGAGCTGAACTTTGTAGCCACACACTTGTGATTAGACCAAATAATCTTAGGTAATGTTCATGTTGAAAAAAAAAGCAAGTTTAAAGAGTTATTAAAAATCCATTACTCAGATCATTTAGAACTTATGTAACACAATTGACATGGCTGTTAGTAATTACAATGTGATTACTCAGTTTAGGATCAGTAACGTATGTGTTGTAATTTGTTAACCCACTGTGGATCTTTTCAGAGCATAATACACTCAGAATAAAGCACCATTCTGCTGTGGTAATAAAGACCTTTGATACTTTCGCATTCCACTATGACTTTAAAGTTGCCGTGAGTCATACTCGCAGCTTTAGCAACACACCTCAGCGTCTTATTTGCACAGTCAAAAAGCCAAAACCTGACTTTGGTAGAGTGGGCAACACAGAGAGGTACAGCGTGTCCACATAAAGTGGTCAGCACTGTGATGAGTAAGCCAAGGCAAAACTCTTTTACTGCACTCACAAAGATAAACACACCTAAACACACACACACACGCTGGACTCCACCTCCCTATGTCCATTCCTAGTTTCTTTGGAGCTCCATGCACATATGGCTTACTGTGATACAAGGTGGCAGTGAGTCATTGTGTGTGTGTGTGTGTGTGTG
>VURO01019311.1:0-18304 GCA_015108175.1 Pelvicachromis taeniatus
TCTAAAACTGGTAAAAAAAAAAAAAAAAGAAAGAAGACAAAGCAGCTAAGAGCAGCTCAGGCCAGCAAATAGCACAACACAACAATCCAGACTGTAAAGTGGAATGCACGTCACCACAGGAACGAAACACACAAGTGCCCCAAGAGTCGCGGAAAATGTATGAATATAAAAAGCTGATTTCTTCAGATCGTTTCCTTCCTCCTCCTAGACTAATCTGTGTTTTTCCATTGACTGTTTTGTCAGCGCAATTCATAAAGAATATGAACAGTCGCAACAGAATCAGATTTCATCTTTTCACTATCTTGCCACGCAATTGAATTATGCCCTTTTGTCCAGTTTAATCGGCACTTACAGTGACCGTTATTGATCTCTACTAATTAACAGTACGTACAGGAAATCAATAAACCAATAGCCAACAAGTTTCATCATCTCAAAGTACCATAAAGAATATCTATGAAAGTACCACCAGCATAGTATGTGAGAAGAATTTCTTCAATAATTACAGAGCACTGCGCTGATTTTCTTTTTTCATCTTGAGAATAAGCCTTGTTAGTCACCTTACCATAAATGTCGTACCCACAGTATCAAAGAGATCTCTCTCCTGTACTTCTTGTATGGGGATCAATGACACTGTCTGATACAGACAATGAAATGCTTTTTCTTTTTTTTCTTTTTTTTCCCAAGGAAGAGAGAACAAAGGCTGCTGTGTGGTAATTCTTTGATCTCCGGAAAGCAATGTGCCAGCTTGCAATGCTCAGAGAAGAGAAGAGGTGAAGACACCCCCTCAATCCAGCCAGAAGCAGAATAATAGTGAGACAGGACAATAAATGTTATAAAACTTATTTTACTTTGTTTTTTATTCATATTTATTTACATTTTGCACAGCAACTTAACTTCCTTGGACATAGAGTTGTACTTGCCAGAACTAAAAGCACATACAAGATGTGTTCCTAAACCTTCCTTATCCAGTTCCTCTTGACTTGACAAGTATTTTCTGAATCTTTATCCATCTTGCACCATCTATTTTTTTATTATTATATCCTACTTATTAAGTATTCCAAACATGGAGAGCACAAGGATGCTTGTTAGTGCTCTGTCCATACAAATGCAGAAAAATCACTGACTGAACATCTAGTTGAGTTATACAAGGGCATTTGTGACTCATCTTTTTGTGATGCCTTCGATTCACATTCGAAGCTGAATACACGTATCGCAAGCCTAACTAAATGGAAGGGAACAGAAGTGGAATAGAGACATATGCTGGAAGGCAACCTTTTCTTGCAAGGCAGTCCGTGTTAAGAGACCTGTGTAATACAGAGTGGAAAGTCATGTTCATCGTCGAACCGGTGAGATTTATGTCACTGCAGCAATGATAGAGTTAAGGCTGTTGTTGCATGCCCTAATGGGCACTGCTGTTAAACTGTGTGTCGAGGAAGTCCTTTCATAACACATCAAAAATTTAAACTGAACACTTAAATGGTTTTCGAGGCAGGGCCTCTGGTATTTTTATCAAGTTGCTTGTGAAGAATAAGTTGCTACAGTTTTTTTTTTTTTTTTACCGTTATTTATTTGTTTATTTTTTCATTTATTTATTGGAACAGACTTGATGCCAGAAATTCCCAACACTTCACAGGTTAATGATGGACTGACAAATATGTGGATTTTATTTGTTGAGTTCTCAGGTCTTTAGATAACCGTAAATTGGATGCATACAGGTCCTGGCGAATGGCAAGTGCTATTTTGAGGACATGTCTGATGAATATAAAAATAATGAGAACTGCTGATGTGTAGTTTTTAAACATAATTTAAAACTGGTTCTTTGTATGGTTGGCACAAATGTTTGTGTAACTGCAGCAGAGTTGTTGTTTTTTTTCCAGTCTGAAGCTCTGGTTTGTTGCTATGCAATTGTTATATTGACACATTAGATTAAGTTGAAAAGCTGTTTTCAAAGCAAGCTTACCGCACTGAATAACTAAAAGAATATGGGTCACCATTCTGAGCTTTTTTGCATCTTTCTTTTTTACTAAGGAAGTGTCTCTGTCCTCTTCTTGCTGCCCCCTTTAGAGATCTCCACAATCAATCTTCTGCCTTAACCCTATCCCTAATTTCCTCCTCTGTCACACCAAACCCTGTGCCTGTCCTCCTTCCCTATATCCATGAATCCTCTCTGTGGTGTTCCTCTTTTCCTCCTTAATGGCAGCTCCATATTTAATGTTATTTGTAGTTAGAGAGGCAAGGCTAAGACGGTTTGGGCATATGCCGAGGAGGAATAGTGGCTATATTAGACAACTGGTATTTCTTTTCCTGCTGAAATATAAATATATTAGTATACGTTACTTTGTTTCCTGCTTTAGTCTCACTCCTTCTTCGACTCCCTTGTTTCTTATAGTTAATAATGGTGCTGTAATTATGCATATGATGTGTTTGCTATTAATTTTTAATACTAGTTTTGTTAACCTACAGCTTTACATCCTTTATATACAGTTAATAATCTTTTGGGTTGCTCACTTTTTTCTGTCTTTTCTTGCCTCTCTCCGTATCACCTTGCTGCTTTTCGTCTTGGAGCCAGAACAAGTCGGATGTTTAATTCTAATGAAGAACAATCAGCGTAGCAGTTGGACAAACTGCTGTATAGAGAGGTGTCAGTCAAGAGGGGAGCTCACAGATACATCAACACTTTGATTTCTCTCTATATCTCTTGAGTATTCCCATTAATTACAAGGGCTCCTCAGTCTGCTCTCTCCTCAGTATCTATGCGTCAGTCTTCTCGTCGCCTTGTTTATTTTTCACTTCTGTATGTTTTTGGTCCCTTATGACATGCACACAGTTTTACCTATTATCCTCCTTGTCCCTGTGTTTTTGTTTTCAGTCTCTCCTTTCCTTCTCTTTGTTCTTACCACGCACCCTCCTTCTTCTCCCTCCTAATCATCATCCAAGTTGTCCTCCGTTTCCCTTGCTTTCATTTCCCACTTTTTCTCTCTGTTCTTTCTTTTGCAGACATGATTCATTTTTACTGTATTTGCTTTCTTTCATCTTCTTTTGTCACCTCCCTCCAACCCTCCCCCATTGTCTCATGAAAAAAGAGGAGCTGGGTGTGAGAATTGTTAGAAGTCTTAATAGCAGTCCTGGACCATCCCCCGGGAACACGGTGTCTGTTTTCTTTTTCTTTTTTAAAATCGTTTTTACATCATTCCATTTCCTCATCTGTTTCCATCACTCAGTCATTACTGTCTTCTGTCAGCCTGTGATAAATGGTCCTGCAGAGCGCTTCAGGTTATCTGCGTGTGGATGTGTGTATGCGGGTGTGCATGCGTGCATACATGCACACCAGTCTGTAAGAGAGAAAATGCATGGTCACTCAGATCCAATAACAGTTATTAGACTTGACTTACATGAGGGAAGAACCGCAGCTGAACTGCATTTGGATTTTCAGATTAAATGCTGCTACACATGTATGATAGTGTGTGAAAAGCCTGTGAAAGAATATGCTTAAGAATATTTGGTATTGGCTGTTTAAAGTCAGATTAAAGTCAATATTTACAGACATACACACAGGATAAAATAACCTTGTCATATTTAATATGATAAATTCCCAGGTCTGTCATCCGGCAGGCTATAAATAAAGCAAGCAATAATCCATACCACTATGGCTAGTACACAAGGTTGCCTTGTTAATAGGACGTGTTGTGTGTTTGTGTAAATTGATAAATGGCTTCCTTAATTACAATGGTCTGTTTTTTCAGTGCATTATTTCCATCTTATCCAGGTTTAATAATGAGCAATAAGCCTAGCATTACCATTACAGATGATTATCTCACCAGGGGTATTCACATTTTAATACAGGAAAGATTCAAATATGGCGACCTAAGTAACGCACATGAAAATGAGAGAGCAACGCTTCAACGCAAAATTAACCCGTTTTGTTTCCTGAATCCAGGATACATAATGCCAGGCCATGTGTCCATAATGCGTTTCTTTATTCTATTTGTCTAGGTGTGTTATAAGAAAGTTGACACTGATGCTGAAAAAATGCTCCATTTCTTTCAGTATACAAGTGTCTGTAGCGACTGAGAATCAGCTGTTGATTCTGAACAAAGTTCAGTAAATTCAAATGCACAATGAAAATCCAGCATCTGTAGATGTCTTTGTGGCAGAT
This sequence comes from Pelvicachromis taeniatus, assembly GCA_015108175.1. Lineage (NCBI taxonomy): Eukaryota > Metazoa > Chordata > Actinopteri > Cichliformes > Cichlidae > Pelvicachromis > Pelvicachromis taeniatus. The sequence continues at coordinate 4,157 of VURO01019311.1, forward strand.
GCTGCGTAACACAGTTTTTTACTGGTTAAAGTTTTTCTGGGGCTGAGTTGATTTCATCAGCAGCACTGGTTTAATGTGGTGGAGACTCACTGCGTGCCCCAGTGGGAGCAGAGACATGGCAAAAGATCCAGCAATGCCAGTCCAGTGAAGTGCACAGCCACTTTAGTGCCGAAATTTGTAAGTCTCACATAATCTGCAGCCCACTTGTTTAAGCCTGGTCAACTGTTTAGTGCACTTATTGGTTTATTTAATGATTATAACCTTGTATGAAATCACACAGCCTCATTCATTCTCTCTTTTTGTGGAAAATACAAGGTATACTTTTTTTTTCCCCCCAGTTATGAATTTTCATCCAGCTGACTCTCTTTGCAGCCAAATGAAGGCAGCAGGTGTCTCTTTCATCTGAAGTCTCATTTTGGAGTGGTGTTTCACACTATCAAGGACCAATTGCAGATCTGCTGGTTAAGTACTGTGCAACGAGCACCAGACTCTGTCCCTGTCGACTTATTAGGTATTCTAAGCAATGCTCCACAGTTTCTTGTGGGCATTCGAAGTTGTGTTGAAGTCAGTTACACCGAGAACAGTTTGTGAAGCTGAAAAATTGTAGATCAACTAAAAAAGATAGCTTCCCTATGACAGCCTATTCCTGTCAGTCATGCAGATGTGTATCTATAATGAGCAGTTACAAAGATTGTTCAGTTGTTAAATTTTGTTGTGCTGCTTCTACAAGCAGTTGATTTGTGGAACATTACTGAGACATGCTCTCAATGCTAAATAAAGATTCCCTACTACACTTTTAATCTTGAACTTAACAAGAAATTGAAAGAAAAACAAGATGAAAAAATATAACGCAGTAGTGTGTCAAGCGTTTTCTGTTTTTCACCACAGAGGCAACCATTTATAGATATTTGTATGGTTTGCTCTAACCTGTTTTGCTTTAACCTTTTAATCCTTTAACATATATCTTGGGTCTGACATCTTTAAGTCACATTTGTGAATTTAAAACCTTGTGAGATTATTGAACAGATTAACACAAGTGACTGCCTTTTGCCTTGTAACAGCTCCAAATATAGTGGCCTGTTAGCAGCTAGCAGATTGCAATGTGAGCTGTACCTTTGCATACTGTACTTGTGTGAATGTGCTCTTTTCTTCTTGGTTGAATCAATTTAAGGTGCCTTAGAGAAATACTCCGACACTTGAAAAATATCAGGCTCCACAAACCATACCCTTAAGCCACTATATTATTGTGTCCATGTTCCCAGTTGCCAAGATACCACTTACATGTATTCGTGTTGAATAAGTTGGCTTATGTGTTTAAGAGCCCTCGGGTAGTAACCTGCGTTTATGTGACCATGGATGCATGAAATGTTTTAATGTAATGTGCCTGTACACTGTAGGAAGCTACAAGAAACACCAGGGATTTACTGACATCAGACAGCACTTTAAGATTTAAAATTTGCCTATAGTTGGCTAGCTTGTTTGTTTTTGGTTGACTTTGGCCTGTGTAGTCTCTAGCTTGTCGTACATGTTGGATGAATTGTGTGTCACCAACATCTTCCTTTCCCGCTGTGATTAAAAAGCTTGACTGAAGGCATAATGGTTAAACTAGATTTACATTAGAGTACAAAAGCTGCTACAAAAGAAGGATCTCTTACTCGATAAATTCTAAACGAAAGCAGATCTGAGCTATTCCAGTTTGTGCGTAGATTTAAAGTTAAATATTTCCACACGTCTGAGATATTTTAATCAGTGCAGCATAGCTCACCTGACAGTGATGCTGCTGAGCTTTGCTGAGAAACTATTTTAAATACCCATGCTATCGGCATTAGTAGCATGGATCACTGCGATACAAAGCATGTTTTACTGATGTGACAAATGTCACTCATGTCATACAGTACTTAGTACCAGGATGCGTGTTGCAGTCCTAAGCCGTCTCTCCCTGTTGTCAAATTAAGACTAATGCATATGTGAATATTTCTGTTTAAGTGCACTGCAGCTGTACAGGCGGTACTAGTGATGTTAGCATCAGAAGGTAGATATTACAGTCCGTGGAGATTTATTTAGAAGCGATGTTGATTGAAATGGTTACATCATCCCAGAGGAGTGTGCCTTTATCTGTGAGGTCACAGATTAAGGGTATGAGGCTACAATTTTACCTGCACTGTGGTATCATCATCATTTTGTGACATCCCTCTGCAAATTGGCAGCTTTTCAACAGGGACAAGATCCAAAAAAGGAGACCACTTTCATTCCGAATGACCTCACACTCAGCACTACACTTACTCGAGTCCTTAGCATCCCCGAAGTTGGAAATTAAGAAGATGAACCGTTGTTGAAACAGGCTGGGAAAAAAAAAAAACAAGATTCAAGCATCTGTTGAGTCTGTTGAGTCATTACTGAGTTATAAAACAGGAACAATCTGAAAAAATAGACATTTACTCTAAAATGTTATATGTAACTACTTCTGGAAATGTGTGTCATTCAATCTAAAGGAGCCTAGTTTGTCCTCAGCTTGTTCAATATTTGATAGATATCACCGAAGGATAATGCAAGACAGTAGAATCAGAATGTGACTTAGAAAAAGCTCAAATAACACAGGCTGTGCTATTTGTGCTATTTCTTACTTAATACTGTCAGCTTATTGGAAACAGGAAGTTGAAATTTATGTTGCTGATTATGTCAGGAAATCCAATTTTAGACAGAGGGAAAAGGAAACAGTGGATGATTACAAAGGAGATGTAATGCACAAATAGATAATGGAGAAAAAGGTTTTGTAAAAAGCAAGAGACAGAGTACACCCAGAATGGTGCAGATGCATTTAGACACTGATGTGTCTGGAACAAAAATTATAATAAAAAAAAAAAAAAGAGTTCAGTCCAATAATTTCCCTCAAACTCAAAACAAGTGCAGCTTTAGAATTGATTATAAGAGGTCGAGAGCTATTATATAGTTTGTTACCCTTTTAAAATCTTAGTCACAGATTTACAAAAGTATAAACAGAAAGACATTATGTAGATATGATAAGTGCTGAGACAGAAATGGATAATGGCACCAAAGTGGGGACAGTAGTGTCAAGGAAAAACCATGCCAAGAATAAAAAGGACCTAGACATTTAGTACTTTGGTGTTATTGATTTTTTTTTTTTTGTACTTTGGTATTTATCATGCCATACCCCACAGTACAAAGTTAACATGATCTGTCTTGATAAAAAACAGAATTCACAGTTTGTTCATAATTAATAAGATGCCATGTGTGCATTGTTGCCTGCATCTGTGTGCTTTGTTCATCTTTAGTTTTGTGCAAGCTTCTTTTAGACGAAACTACTAATAAAACACAATATTTTCTTCAGCTACTCTCTCTGCTTCCTGTATATGTTTATGTTTTTCATATATTTTCAGCGCACGACTTGTAACTGTAAAAAGAATAAGTTAACTTTAAGGAAGTAAATGAAGTACTCAGTTCCAGCAGGATGCTTAGATGTCATCTCAGTTATCAGAATTGGTCAGTTTTGTCAAAGCTCTATGATTGTATGTATTATTGTATAGTCTGCCATACAATATAAAGCGCCTTGTGGTGACTGTCGTTGTGATTTGGCGCTGTATAAATACAATTGAATTGAATTGATTAGATGCACATACAAAGAGCCAGAGAGACAAGTGGGCAGACAGATAAATGGACAGTGATAAAGGAACAAAGCTTGGCAGACAGCAGAACACGTTTACAAACAAACAAACGAATGCCTGCATCCACTCATACACACAGACCTATTATGACTGTATCTTATGCAGATCAGCACGTGAAGGCACACAAGCCCGTATTCACATTTAAAAGTGTGCTCACCTGCAGACCGACAGATGTGTGACAGCTATACCGCCTCACTCCCTCCCCCTTCTCACCCCTTAAAATATTTTGTATTTCTTCTTCGACCCATTAACTAATTCACAAATCAATATCAGTGAAACCACCTTATAATGGTACGTGAGTACAAATCAATATCAGTGTAAGGACTCCTAACTGGCGTGCATTTTTGTTTGTTTTTCTCAGTCTTGTGGAAAATATTTTTTCTACACTTGTGTCTCCCTGACATCAGTCCTGGTCTGAAGTTAAAAGGATTCTAATTTCTTACTCTGTGGTTTAAATACAGAATTAAATTAACTACAAGTTGTTGAAACAGAAGGAAAGAAACACAGAACTACTGCGTTTCGATATTTGTTGTATGTTTAGAATCCATTTAGATAACATTTTAAATGTCACAATGTGGCTGGTGCTGTTGAGTGAAATACCCAAATTGCTCTGTCCTTTACCAAATACAGAGAAGGGTGCTTGCTTGCTACATAAGGGAGTGAATGTATGTTAGATAACTTGCAATGATCGCGTATGCATCTCATTAGAAGAAGCACAACTTTGTGTGTTTCTGTGAATGGAAGGATAATGAGAGAGTGTAATGTGCCTGATAGCACCTTGCAGTCACACTTCACAGAAATGGGGATAAACACAGCATGGAGACAAAAACCGAACACCATATTTTAGATTAAGTAATGAGTCGATACTAAATCTGCTGTATCTTTAATAGTCAAATTTCTATGTTAGAGAGGCATTTACTCTCATTTTTAGGCTGATGTTTCTTTTTTTTTTTCCCCCCACTGTGCTCTTTTATTATTTCCAAAGCAGCAGCTCATTTTGCAGCCACTTGAACTTTTCACTTTTTGTCAATGTAGTAAATCACGCAATGATTCAAAATGTTGTGAGGCTGAAGTTCCAAATGCTCCATCTGTGAAAAACTGAACAGAAAGAAACGATAGGTGTCTGTTAACATGGAATTACAATATATAAGAGTATGTGCATATGCTCGTGCACATTCTCATTCATTCATGCTCATTCAATACTCAATGCAACAGAAGAAATTGTTTTGCACTTTGATGCTTTAGAGTTCATAATATTTTTCCCCTTCTTTGTGAAATCAGTATTCTAATCCAACACACCCACCTTTGATATTTTTATGTGGTGCAGAGAGACTTCTACAGAATGAGTTAATTTCAATTCCAGCAACGTGTGTAATCAACCACCATATCATATCTTCATCAATCATGCTTTTTTTTTTTTAATCCCCCATTAAATGCATATGCACTAAGAAAAGAACAACAATTTACTGATTACACTCACATTGCAACTCAGACCACAGGCAATCTGTTCCTCCACGCTGGTGCACCTGTTTCATAAATGTGATGACATTCCTCTGTTAGTGTTGGGCTGGTAAAGAGAAACACTGAGCATGCCAGACTGTTAGAGGGAAACACTGAGTGGTCTCAGCTATACGCTGTGTGGAGCTGTCTGACCTTTCCTTACCACCTGGTCTCCTATCTGCAGTGTATATTAGCCAACTGGCATTGATTCAGAATGTGTTCGCACCCCCCCCCCCCCCCACACACACACACTTTCTCTACCCCAATTTCACCTCCTTCCATCTCATACAGATGGGTCAGTCCGTTTGCCCCGTGGTGCTCCTATTCATTGGCAGGTTGTAGTCATAAGTCAGCTGGCTTGTCATTTTTCCTCACAGGACTGTTATCTCTCTTCCCAGTTCATTGTGATTTCTATGTCCATGTGTCTTGTGGCTGACAAATCCTTTTTCACTATCTTGTTTTTACCTCATGCCAGGTTGGCCCCGCATACACATAAATGTACTGGAGAGCTCATTGCACTAAAACTGAGGAAAACAAAGAAAGACAAAAACACAAAATAAGCACATACACACATGCAAACACATGTAAATCTGCATAGCATTTAGAAAAATACTGAGAATATTCAAGTAGCACACACCAGTACTAGCTCTATTTCCAGGGGTTGCTAAAAGGTTAAGGACATAACAGGAACGTGCTTGTTGCTGAAATGGTTTATGACTTATAAGGGAAATTTTAAAACAAACACACACATGCAACCGATTATTAATCATCATTTAATAATAAGACTTGGGTTCAGACAGCATTATCTACGTCATTTCCAGACTTCTCGAGAGCCAAACTTCACACAGTTTTAACTGTAAATTGAGAAACGTAATTGAGAAACTGCGTGAAGCATCACATTTGTTTACCCCGAACTACCAAAGAAAGCAAAATAATAAATATAACCTGCCTATACTGTTGAGATGAGTAAAACAGTCACTTTTGAGTGAAAATGGTGCAGAATAAAAGCCACATTCTGCAGAGAAGACATTATGTCTTCTCTTGTTACACTTATTTTGGGAAGATCATCTGGATACATCTAGACTACAACATACACGTAGTCATATGTGTCCCAGACCACCTCAAGAAGTAGTCTAAGTATTGGATCATAATGTGCTCCTGCAGGTTTTACAGGTGCATTCAGTGGTGTCCAGCTGAGATCTGATGTTCAAAAATGAATGAATCCACTGGCTGATGAATTTTACATTTTCGTGGACTTGTGGTTGTTTTTTCTAGTTTTGCATTTTTGCATTTTATTTCTTATAAAGACACAATACCCTCACTAGTCATTTTATTAAGTACACCTGTCTAACTGGTTGCTATTACAAATATTTAAGTCGTTTAGGCATGTAGACATAGCCAAGATGGCAGGCTGAAATTCAGATTGCTCACCAGAATGACAAGAGGATATCTGAATGCACAACATGTCAAACCTTGAAGCAGATGGACTACAACAGCAGAAGACCACAGCGGGCAGCACTCATGACAGCACAGGAAAATGAGGGTACAATTTGCACAGGCTTACCAAAATTGGACAACAGTCAAGGAAAAATAAAAATGTTGCCTGGTCTGATGAGTCTCAGTTTCCGTTGTAACATGGACTGGTTCTAATACAGCCATTTGGATGGCAGAGTTTGGCACAAACAGCGTGATAGCATGAATCCATCCTGGCTTGTATTAACGGTTTTGGCTGTTAGTGATGTGGAAGATGTTTTTTTTTTTTTTCGCACACTTTGGCTTCCATAATGGCAATTTAGCGTTGTTTAAATGCCAAAGGCTACCTGGTTACTGTTGCTGACCATGTCCATCCCATTATGACCACAGTGTACTCTTCTCCTGACAGCTGCTTCTAGCAGCACAACACATCATGTAATTAAACTCAAATCAACTCAAACTGTTTTCTTGAACATGACAATGAGTTCACTGAAATAGCCTCCACAGTTACCAGATTCACAGAGCACCTTTGGGGCAAATATGGAGCAACTGTGTAATGCTATCATGTCAATTAGTACCACAATCTGTGAGGAATGTTTCCAACTCCTTGAATCTATGGCATGAAGAATCAAGGCAGTTCTGAACATTCAGTAATACTTGTGCTTACGACACTGTAGGCAAATGACCAGCTGAATGAAGTTGTTACATTTGCTTTTCTTTCCCCAAGTTTCTATTATTTTGTATATATTTTCTTTATTTTGCAGCAGTTATAGTGTTCCCAGGAACAGCTTGTCTTTGTGCTATTGTAATGATAAATACTCTCCATGCAGTTGGCACGTTCTCCCAACAGAAAGGCCAAATCTCAGAGGGAACCTTCTTTTGGCCCAGCTTAGTGTCTCTGTTAAATTGTGATACCGTACTGTAGTTACAACACTATGCAAGTCTTGCGTTTTGTTGATTTTGCATCATAGCTTCATCTGACTTGACCATGGATTAAGGGATGCATTTTGCATTGAGTTTGTACATTTGCAACATGACAACATTTCTTTTCATTTGAATATATTTTATCAATATGAAAAACTGTGACATATCACACATGCAGAGAGATGTTTACCCCTCTTGCAAGCACATCTCTGTGCCCTTACCTTGTGTTAGCTTGGCACTGAGTAGCACCTTCCTGGCAGAGGTTAAGCTGTTTATGCCATGTGGAGATACAGCTTTCCCCTCTCTCTGCAGTACTGCACTTGCCCTATGCTTGGCTGGCACATGTTGGCCTCATCTTGGCAGAGGTTGCATGATAACTCCTTCCCACAGGGACTCTTGTTTGGCAAAAGGTTGGAACAGGCTATACCAACGCATCTCTGTGTTTGTACCTCTCTGGCAGGCTTTCATGTGATCAACCCCATCATGCTCAGTCTGGGGCAAATCTGTCATTTTGCTCTGCAGTAACACAGTGGTTATCAACTTTAGAATTACAAGATTGCAAGGTTTCACTTTCAAGTAAAATGTCACGTGAATGTTTTCTAAAATGATTTTACTCCTCCAACTACTGAGAAATATGTTTGTTTCTTGTCTGAAATACCGGATGCCCTTTAGCTGGCTTGGAAAGACTTAGAAATAGAAATATTATATTTAGTGTTTTTTTTTTTTCTTTCAATTAATGTGTTTACACATTGGTGGAAATATTAATACATCCCTTGACTTTATGGCTCCAAAGCCAAGAAACCTGGCTGGCAAAGTTCGCCTTTGAGTCACAGAGCCAGCTTGTGGGGGCTTGGACAGTACAGGTCAGTTCAATACCAATGGCATTTTCTTGGCTGAATATCAACAGCCCGCTCTGTCTTTTGCATGGCTAATGTTTCCAACACTCGCTCTGTGAGTTCCAGGGTGGCCTCTGTACCAGATAATGCCCTGCAGGTTAGCAGTTTTGGCAGCTATTTTTCTGTGAGTTAGTGTCTTTTTTTTTCCAAGCCAGTGTCTGTGTATTAGCGTGCCCATCAGGGTCAGTGAATACTTCAGTTCCTTCCATATTTTTTGTTTGTTTTTTCTCTTTCTGCCTCAATCTTCATAGAGGAATGTTCTTTATTTCTGTGCCCTCTGTGCTTTTGCTTCCTTTTCTGTGTCTGTTTGTCTCCACCATTTGTGTTTTACTTTTCTCTTTTTCCGTACCTCTGTCCCTCCTTGTTCTCTATCTCCCTTGATTTCTTGCTCCTTCGTCTGTTGTTCATTTGTTCCCCTGTTTATTCACCCCCACTTGTTTCCCTGCTGTCATTTCTGTCTTCTTGTCTTTTGTGCTTTCTGATCTTCTTTTATCTGAGCTGTCTAAATGGTGGGCTGACAGAAACACAGACACACATGGGAGCACATAGAAAGACAGCGATTCACCGACAATACACGCATACACACACACATGCACACGTATACTGACAGTCAAACTTTAAAAGAAATTAGCACATAGGATTCATAACTACATACAGGCACATGCACACTACAATACTATGTGGCTTTACCAAGAAACACAGCGGTTTTTAGGATGAGTCACTCTATACAGCATGCATTTCCCTCCCCCTGTTGTGAAACAACAGCCTTCAGAAGCTAAAACCATGGCAACAGCCTCTGCAGCCCTGAGTATGGGATCTCGGCCACATGACATCACTTTAAAAGAAAAGATATGCAGGCAGAAACTTACAAACACAAATGTAAGCCCACTAACACACACACATACACAAACTCTCGTTGTGCCTAGGACTATGGATTCACAACACTTTTGGACCTCTTATAAACCCCATTGACTTTTCTTGGAAACTCATCTTTGTGTTTCAGAATCCTATTATGTCTGTCAAGTTCATGTGTGCATGCTATTCACAAGGTGGAGAGATGTGCCACAGTGATGCGTGACAGACATTGTGTGTATTCATTGGTGATGAAGCACTGGATAAATCTATTAAGCGACTAAGCTTCAGAGGAAGGAAAACCCGCAGTGACCCGAGTCTGTTTAACAGAAGTAACAAAAAGATAAGATGATGAAGCAAGACATCACCAGCATCATACGCTACACATCTGATTGTAAATTTCCTTTGTATTTACTCTATAATGCATTACTTACAGGAACTAGAGTAACTTATTGTTGTGGCTTTTTATATTTAATATAAAGTAAAAGTTATCTGGTGAATTTCTAAAGAATTTTTTGTTTTGCATACTTCCTTCCTGCTGCAGATTTCAAATACACAAGGAAGATTTGCTTTTCATTCAGTTTCTTGTTTTCCTTTCTTTTAGGTTGCACAGTTTTATACCTCTATCATTAAAAGGAATTCAATTATATTCCCGAGAATTCCACAAGAAAGCGGAATTCTGATGAACACCCTAAACATCAAAATTTAGCTCAGAAACTATTGAAAAGTGTTACTTATAAGCTGGTTTATAAGATCACAAATAGCCCTTTTCAAACTTTTAAGTTCTGTGCATTCAATTTTTAATCTCTTTCTCCTCTTCTTACCTCATTCCTCCCTCAGCTCAGGTTACTTATTGTTAGCAGGTAAGTCATGCAACCGTCCCATCTCCAGATAGCTGCCTCTAACAACAGCAGCTGATTGTAAGCTAACATTATGCTGCTAAAGTTAGGCTTGACTGGCAGAAAACTTCAGGATATCCTCAGCTACTCACTTCAGTATCACTGTCATTGGTCAGAAGTAAGCTTCATTGACCCATCGACCCGTATCGGACTCCTTTCACAAAGCTTTACAGCCTCCTCAAGAGTAAAGAGATGTGGACGTTTCACTAGTGGCGTTTTGACAGCTGAGGTAAACAGTGTACTGACAGCCTACACTTACTACAGATGAACACTGGCCAGAGCATTTGAGGTGACCTGGGTGTAAAAATGTGAAAAATCGCAAAATATTTAATTTACACACATCAGTTTGTTTTTTTTCCCCTATTTATTACTAAAATTTATGCAAAGACAGTAGAAGATACCTGCCAGCCATTCACGGTCATTATGGGGGAAATGCAGAGCGGCCAGAGAGAATTAAAGACCGCTGGAGACAAGGTATTGAAAGATGTACATCACTGGCTTTGTAACCTGAAATTATGCATGAGCTGAGGCAGATACTGGAGTGTTCTATAAGAGCAATTGTGCGTTTTGACAGATCATTTTTCTCTATACCGCTACACTTTGACTGACCAGCACACATACACACAGACACAAGCACACACTGAACATTACCATATGAAAGCAGAAGACAAATTTCCTGTTTTGCCTCGAAACATTTGACTGTTCATTAACAAAAATATGTCATGTTTTCTCAAGAGTTTGCCGTATGCACTTTGCAACAAAAGTGAGAGAGAAGCAGAAGGTGGAAGAATCCGTGTGAGCATGTAGTACGGATGAAATGGTCGAGCTCTGAGCTGAGGAGCCCGATGATTGCTCTCACTGGGTTCAGACCTCATGCATTGGTGAATGGGTGCAACACTGGTTCTTTTTAACACTGAAAGTAGCTCACAAGCGCTCACCCACTACGTCCATACACACCCACACACCGGTATGCACACACATTAGATTTTTGAATACACCTGACTAATGTGTTTGCTTCTTGTTACATGCAGGGACCATTTAGACATTAGAGTCCCCCAATTAAAGGCAGAACTGGTCAACAAGGGAAAGTATATGCTTAGCAGGTCGTGCGCTTGTATTAGCTGAAGTACATCTTCAGCTAATGTAGGCAAAAATGCACGCACACACACATATTTGTAGAACACAGGTAAATTAATTTTGCCTGCCAATTCTGGTCAGAAAAAAAAAGATAAATATAGAGAAAACTTCTAACACCTCAGAGGTTTTAATGGACTAATGGGTGATTATGAGCCATTATTTAATTAAGCCACAGCAATTACTTAGTTTTAAGGATTTCTTGTGATTTGTTTTTCAAGGTCTTCTTACAACTCACACGATATTCTCCTGGTTTGATTGTCAATCTATTTCTGGTCTCTGCACTTGAAAAAGAAGCGTAAAACAAAAGGATTACAGTTTACTACACACAGATGTCAGTACAAATTCAACACACTCTCGCTGTATCGTTTTTGACTGTTCAGTGTGTGTTTACTGTCTTTTTCCATCACAACCCCTATGTCTTAATCAGTTACACCATTCCATCCTGTCTCTGTTTCTATTAATTATCAGAAATATTCCCAATGCAGATATTTGTTAAAGTCTACAATTTAGTCTTTATTTTGGGATTTGGTTATTTCTTGTTTTCATTAGGATTCAATATATTCTGTACATCTCACTTCAGGCGCCTGGCATTCTTTTTGCTCACAGCAGGGATCGTTGCGCTTCAGTTCCCCTCATTGTTGCTAACTTTTCATACCCCTTTAGCGACTTTTTTTTTTTTTTTGGGTAAAAATATCTCCCTCCATCTAAATCTGTTCAGTGAGTATCACAGAGGAATGAGCAGCAGCACTTGTGAATGAGGGTGTTCACACATGCGCAGTGTTCTTGTGGTTTAGAGACTGTGACAGAAAAGAGTCAAATAAAATTAAAAAGACAAGCCAGTTGCTTCTTTCTCTCCAAGTAAAGATTTTACATTTAAATATAGCCAACAGTCAACCAACACAGCACAGTGGTTGTCTTCAGCTAATGTGCATAGTGATTTACTACCCCCTGTAATAACTGCACAGTGTAATTAAAACCTCATAATGAATATAGGTTGAACACATTTAGAGTACTGAAAACAATACTGTGTGAAACAGCCGCAGAACAGCCTGCTCATATTTAGGACGTTCAAAGCCTCTTATTATTATCAGTCAAAAGTCAGCGAGAGCGGCTTTTGTGACACATGCGGCAAAGTCAACACAGGCCAGTGGATAAGAAGTCGTTATCACAGAAGGTTCTCAAAATATTAAACATCTTATTATCGATGTGATCTAATGATGTGGTCTGCCGAAGTCACTCAACTATAAGACATAAAATGCGATAAGTTAATAGGCTACCTTATGTACTGGCATTATATATCTAACAGTGTATTATGAATCCCGTTAGTTCATTTAATAAGCATCACTTCACACTAAATGTCTCTATGAGATTAATGGCTCTTCCTTGGGGGACACCATTGTACAACACTTGAAGTTGGTTTTATGTAAATGTACCAAATACAGATTTCTATATATGCCTCATGTCTCCACAACATCTATTTGCTGCTGTGAATGCTTGGCTGCTCTGTTTAATAATCGCAGGAATAGTTGTGAAAATGGAAAGGATCACTGTTGGCATCTGTGGTGAGACCTTAGTGGGTTTTGTCTTTGCATTGTTTGTGAGAGAAACATAAACACGCAAGTGGGGAGAGACTGTGATTATTCGACTTCAGGAGAAACTCTGTTTATCTGGGACCTAACTGACTTCATATGTGTACTGCTTTGACATGTGTGGTTGTGTTAACAGAGGCTTTTTGTTGGTAATGAAAAAGACCAATCTAATAGGCTGACAGATATGAGTTGACATCTTGTGTCACATGTTGAAGTAATTATAACCCACCAGATGAAATGCTGCAGTGTCACATTTGTCCTGCTGGTAAAGGACATTCAGTGTCTTCAGTCACCCAAGTTCTTGCTTCGTCGTTTCCTGTGTGCTCTTACGTCATGGTCAGGAGGAGATCCAGGGCCACAAACAAGCTGCCCGATATTACAAAACATGTACATGATCTATGTGATCTGGCAGTTTACATTTATGTGAATATTTTCTCAGTACATCATCTCTCAGACTAATAAGATGTGGTCTTATGGTAAGCCTCGACTAAACAGTTTGCTCCCTGCACTGGAAAAGAGAAGGAAAAAAATTACTTGAGAGAATTACTTCGCTCAAAGGGGTATTTTTTTTTTCCACTAGAGAGAACAGGAACCTTTTATACAAGCAGGATTCTCTTTGCTCTCGTAGTGTTCATTAAAACAGTACATTAACCAGCAGTAACAACTGGTACTTTACCTTTGATTCTATGAACCTGACTTGTAATTACCAGGAAGTGTCCAAATTTCTCCTGTATAAAGGGTGACAGCTATAATGGTGAGGCAGACTGTGCAATTAAGTGCTGTTTTGTGTCTTGCTGTCTTGTGGTCAAATGAAACATAATGATTTTTTTTCTCTAATTTACAATAAGTGCCCAATTATTTTTCCATATAACGAGTTTTAATGCAGCTTTTGAGATAAGAACTGAAGACGTGCCGCATTTATAGTCATTTATATATTATGGAAACATGAAAGGAAAATTCAACACCTGCCTATTAGTAAAGTTAAACACTTATACCAGCACTTTAAGTGTGCTTCTCTTTGTGAAACATGAAATGGTGTAATTTCATGTATCTGGCATCAAAATTATTCATCATCTTACGCCATCCTTCTCCTTCCACATTTTTCCACAGCCACTTGATTCATACCCATCACCCTGAGTGTGCCATAAATTGCTAAAAGGAAAAAAAAAAAAAAAAACCCAAAACAAAAAAAAAC
>VURO01019313.1:0-11060 GCA_015108175.1 Pelvicachromis taeniatus
TCATGTTTCCTGTTTTACTTTGAAGGTCTTGTCTTATGTCAATGTTTCTAGTGTTGCTTCCCATGTCTCGTTAGTTCTGATTTGTCCCTGCTGTGTTCACGCCTGTTCCCCATCCCTCTCGTTATCCCCTGTGTATTTAAGTCTGTGGTCATCATTAAGTTCTTGTCAGGTCGTCTGTTGTTCATGTCTGCTGTCATCCATGCTCCGTCATCCTCGTCATGTTTCCCCGCCATGTTTCCTCCTCCAGGTTTTGTTCTATTCAAGTCTTGTTCTTAGTGTTATAGCCTTAGTTCTTCCCAGTTTAGTTAGTTAGTTCTTTGTGATTTTGGATTTTGCCTCTTTTAGTTCTGTATTCTTTTACCGGTCATTAAACGACTCGCCTTTTGTTAAGTCTGGTTCACGCTCCCTTCTTGGTCTGCATTTTTGGGTCCACCTCCTCACCACACGGTCTGCACCCGCCAGACCGTAACATATATAGGGCCCTCCCTTTATGGAGGTTATTACCCTAGATCCGCCAACGGGGTCATGGTGGGAGATGGTACTTTCCCCATAATGGGAGTCACAGATTTTTGATTATTTATTGTTTTTTGTTCAGTAATGTTGTTTTTTGTTTGTTTGAATCTGTGGGGACTGTTTATACACATTTTACAAGATATGAGCAGTGTAAGTAAAGTAAACATTATCGCAATTAATATCAATGATCTGGGGAATCCGGTTAAAAGGAGTAGGCTGTTATCTAAATTGAAAAGGGACAGGGCGCACATTATATTCATCCAAGAAACCCATATGTCAAAAGAAGAGCATGAAAAATGTAAAAAGTTCAGTTATGTAAATTCTTTGTACAGCTCATGTAAGAATAGTAGACGAAGAGGAGTTATAACTTTAATCTCTAATACGGTAAATTTTGAAATGTTGGAGAATGACTGTGATAAGGATGGCAGATATGTTGCTGTTAAAGGGAGGATTGATAATAATATGGTATCCCTGATAAATGTGTATGCCCCCCCAGAGGGCGACCCAAAATTCTATCAAAAACTATCAGAAAAAATCATTAGTTTTAGTGAAGGGACCTTGATATGTGGGGGCGACTGGAACTATGTATTAAATCATACTAAAGATACTACAAGTTTAAAAAGACGCAAAAATAATAAATCCAAGGTTCTTAATTTGCTTATAAAGGAAGTGGGACTTTGTGATGTGTGGAGAGAGCTACACCCTCTGGAGAAGGACTATACACATTTATCAGCAGCTCACAAGGTACACTCAAGGATTGATTTCTTTTTGATAAACAGAAGTGATAGACACAGAGTCATAGACTGTAATATTGGTATAGCTGATCTGTCGGATCACAAAATGGCCTGCATTTGTTTAGCGCTTTACTTGGTCCCTAAGGACCCCAAAGCGCTTTACACTACAATCAGTCATTCACCCATTCACACACTGGTGATGGCAAGCTACATTGTAGCCACAGCTGCCCTGGGGCGCACTGACAGAGGTGAGGCTGCTGGACACTGACGCCATCGGGCCCTCTGACCATCACCAGTATAATATGGGGTTAGTATCTTGCCCAAGGATATTTGGCATGTAGACTGGAGGAGCCTGGGATCAAACCACCAACCTTCTGGTGAGGAGGTGACCCGCTCTACCACCTGAGCTACAGCCACCCCAATGCTACTGTATATACTTGACTGTTCACTTACGCAATCAGAATAAGAAATCATTGTGAAAGTTAAATACTGGTATTCTTAACAATGATTCTGTGTTACAAGAGATTAAAAAAGAATTACAAGTCTGTATCGCTGACAATAGAGATGAACAGATGGAACCAACAATTATTTGGGATAATGTTAAAGAAGTAATTCGAGGATATATGATATCAAGGACTACCCATATCAAAAAAATGAAAAAGCTCACACAATTCAAATTAGAACAACAATTAAGGGATCTAGAAAAAAGAAAAAAAAATAACAGCATACAAATTTGAGTGCCTACTTGGCAACTCAAGCTTGGTATCAAAGATGTAAGAAAACAACTAAGAAAACAACTGTCTATGGAGGAAATGGAAAAGAAATTGAGATTCGCAAAACAAACATTCTATGAGTCCGGTTAAAGCAACTAAAATACTGGTCAAACTCTTAAAATCAATACAAATAATAAGATCAGAGACCCAAAAACTAAGGAATTAATATATGAACCAGCACAGATGAAAATTTTTTTTCAAAAATACTATGAAGTCTTACATAATCAACCTGTTCAGATAGGCGGACAAGAAATTGAAGATTATTTGGCTCAGTTTGGCCCTCCCTTCTATTGGGACAATTCAAAATGAGTCTTTAACTAAACCAATCACTAAAGAAGAACTGGATAAGGCAATAAGGAAATTGAAACCTAATAAAGAGTGATGGGTACCCCAATGAGTGGTACAAGATTTTTAAAGAGGACTTGGCTCCTCTCTTGATAGACTCTTTCAACTGGACACTAAAACATGCTAAAACTCCATCCTCTTGGAAAGAGGCCATCATATCAGTCCTACCAAAAGAAGGTAAACACAAGGAAAATTGGGACTCTTATCGTGCAATCTCTGTCTTAAATGTGGACTATAAATTATTTACCTCCCTAAATACAAGATTCTTAGAGCTGTTCCTCCCAGATCTGGTGGATGAAGATCAGACAGGATTCATGAAGGGGCGACAGAAGCAAGATAATATACGCCGCACACTGCATATAATTAATGAAGTTAATAAACAGAAAACTCCAGCAGCCTTAGTAAGCCTAGATGCTGAAAAGGCTTTTGATAGAGTCTCTTGGACATTTCTGTTTATTGTCTTAAAAAGAATGGGCTTTAACAGTATTTTTATCCAGTGTATACATTCCTTGTACCACAGGCCACTGGTTAGAGTCAAAATGGGGGGACAGTTTTGAGCTCTTTAGAGGAACTAGGCAGGGTTGTTGCCTTAGTCCAGCCCTTTTTGCCCTGTATATTGAGTCTTTAGCTCAGTACATACTGCAAAGTAAACTTTTACAAGGGGTTACAGTTTCTAAAGTCGAACAACGAATAGGTCTTTTTGCTGATGATATAATAATATACTTACAGAATCCTGACACAACCTTTCCTCATTTGATTAACACTTTGAAACATTTTGGTAAAAAAAAAAAATCAGGGTATAAATTAAACATTTTAAAGACTCAAGTACTTTGTATGAACTATTCCCCCAGAGACTCAATCCAAATTTAAATGGGACTCAAATAAGATCAAATATTTCGGCATCTATCTAACCAGTGAATTAGGTAATACGAGGCAAATTATGGAAAGATTAGTGATGCGATTCAAAAAGATTTGACTAAATGGACATCACTTGTTATGGATCTCAGCTCAAGAATAGAGGTAATAAAAATGAATGCACTTCCCCGACTGTTGTATCTATTCATTTCATTACCAGTCTATATACCAGATGTACAATTTGGCAAATGGGATAAATTATAGAGTAGATTTATTTGGAAAGGGACAAAGTCAAGAGTAAGATTAAAAACACTCCAACTAGGTAAAGACAGAGGAGGACTCGCCCTCCCGATTCTCAAGGAATACTCCTATGCAGCCCAGCTGAGATATATTGTATATGGTGCTCACCGAACTACACCTCAAAATGGAAACAAATTGAGATAAATTATTGTTCATCATGTCAACCACAAGCAAGCTTGGTAGAAGAAACCATACAGTCTACACACGCAAATCCTATTACTGAATTCATTCATTCACTTCACGAAGTATAGAATTGAAGAAGACCGCAAACAGTTGATTTGGCCTGCTTATTCTCAAAAATTCCAAAGTGGTCAATGGCACGGTACATTTTTAAAATGGATTAATAAAGGAATTACAGCAATGTACACATTAATAGATGGGAAAATATTTAAATATTTTGACAAAGTACAGAGACAGTTTGGACTGGATAAATCTTATTTAGGTATTTCCAATTAAGACACTTTTATAATGCAGAAATCAGGAAGGAGGCCCTGAGGGAAGGTAGCCAGATAATAGAAATAATAGCAGGTGCGTATATAAGTCTTCCATCAAAAATTGTATCAAAATTATATAATGGTCTGCAAATTTACATCTTGAGTTGTTGGAGGATGATTGGCGATCCATATGTCTCTCACAGCATAATTCAATTAGCTCTAGACAATGGAGAGAACATGGTTGGAAAAATATAATTAGGTGTTTTATTACTCTTTACACTAAAAGCAAACAGTTGAAAACACCCCAACAATGCTGGAGACTGTGGGGACTGGGACGCCAATCATTCTCATGTGTTTTGGAAGTGCAAAAATGTCAAACCTTATTGGGAAAATATTGCGGCAACAATGAAGAAAGTGTGTGGGTATGATGTGCCATTCGAGGCACAAACATTGTATTTTGGACTATTGGAAAATGTAAGAAAGGAGGACTGTTACTTGTTTAAAATTATGTTGCTGGCAAGCAAAAAAGTAATAACAAGAAACTGGCTCAAAAGTGATCTCTTAAAGTTGGAAGAATGGACCGATATAATTTAATAAATATATATAATGGAGAAAATTACCTATTTTTTGAGATTGAAAGCTGATAAATTCCAAAAACATTGGACAAATTGGATAGCCTACAAGACCCACTCAACCCCATAAGATACGGACCCTTCTTCGCTGGAATGGTTTCATGAATTCGAACTGCTTCCGTTTTTGACCCTTTGAGGCGCAGGTGGATGGCTGGACTGAGAGACTGGGACTTTGTGATTTTCGCCTATGGGTTCAAATTTGTTTTGACTGTAGGTGGAACTGAATTTGAACTCTTGGGGGTGTAATTTTGTTTGTTGGAGGAGTATTTGGACAGATCCTGGGCTGCCCTAGATCTGGCCGTGACAGCTATGTTTATCTCTGAGAATGAGATAAGGGAATTCTGTGAGATATCTGAATATAATGTGTAATCTGGCAACATAATTTGTAATCTGCTTTTTTTTTCTTACTTTTTGACCCACAGACTCTGCTCATTGTGTTCCTTTTGTGTTTCCTTCCTTTTTTTAATTTTCTTTTCTGTTTTTGTTTGTATGTTCTATAAACTTGAAAAAAGCATAAAAGAAAAAGTACAAAAAAGAAAAAAAAAGGAACTCTGACATCTTGAAGAAGAAGCAAAGTGACAACAAAGCACAGAAAGCTTGAGTGGTTCGACCAATTCAAAAAGCAAACACAGAGTTTGAGGCTCAGTAATGTAAGAATGTGCTTCGTGTTATGGCGATATAGCAAGTTTCAACCCAGAACTAACAATCAAGCAGTTTTGCATTTAATGATACTTCACATGGGACGTTTACATGTGGATGAATGAGAATTATTACTATTACTATTACTACTACTTTATTCCTCAATTTTAGTTTAATTGTCCAGTGTACAGCTCTTTTTTTTTTAATAGATTCATGCATTTTTTTTTCCTCTTTCTTAGCTTCATGACTTCCAGATACTTTTCATCTACTGACTTGCTGCTTCTTCTGTTGTCCTTTGTTTGTTCAGTTTCTTTAAATTTTTTAAGGACACACTGCACAGAGACTGACCGATTTATTGGCGAGCCTATAACGCCAGTCAGTATTAGCCATTTCTATTGGTATCAGAATTTATAACAACCAATGAATGAAAAGTTAAAATGTACAGAAGAGACCTGGACACAGCATTTAACCACATTTATCAGTGGTGATGTTGCATAGTTTGTCTACCAGAGGACACATTCCAAATGTGTGTTGCAACTTTCCTGTTGGCAACACACATTTGGAATGCTACAAACACAACAACTAGCAGGGTCATGTAGAGTGTATACAAATAAATAAATAACTACACATAAAAATGTGATGGAAATCTGTTAATCTTTTGTGAGGCGAAAAGAAATAAGCATTTTGATACAGCCAACTGATACAACTGTCTGTATCATTATCAATCTTTTAAAAAATCCTACATTGGTCAGCTGTAGTATTGCCCTTTGCAAATTTAAAAAAAACCAGCATTTTAGGAATTTCTTCCATTTTTGCACAAATGTTCAGTGAAGGCAGAAATTATACAGATTTCAGGGGCAAAATGTGAAAGGTTTGGGGCACACTGGCCACACATACATACGCGTTTTTCTGAAGGCAGTATCTCAGGCACACTGGGGTGAAATTAGATTTTATCAGCCACAAATGCTGACTTGATCTCAAGGATGAACTGATTATTTAGTTGTCAAAGGTCATAGGATAAAATGGTTTGCGTCTCGCAGTTTCCTCTTGCAAATCTCAAAGAGTTTACCATTGCCAAATAGTCAAATACTGATGTTATCTATAATTAGACTGGTTGTTGGCCTTGTAATTCAGATTTTTATCTTCATTATACAATGTTTTAATATGTCAATAATATTGATTCAGTGCAGAATTCAATGTACCACCAGTGCAAAGTGTCTTGGATTGGATTTTGAAGTAACTTTAGTTCTGCTAGAATCACTGACAGTGCTTTCCTTTTCTTCCAAGAGTTAAATCCCTGGACCACACTCCAATCCCTGCCTATTGTATCCACTTTGTAAGGCTTTAGTCCAGTTCCAGAAGCAAATTATGGCTGAAGTAGCTTGTTTTGGAAGAAAGAAGCACAACACAGCTTACATTTTTTGAAAACTTTGAGAAGCTAGGACTCACATATCAGAATCTGCTTTACTGACCAGGTATGTGTACACATTCAAGAAACTGAACTCTGTACATGTTTACATAACTGAATAAACATAATACTGACAATAAAAACACACAATGGATTGGTGGTGCAAAGGCATGAGAGCATAATAATAAACTTGAGCTTCTTTTCATCCTTATTCTATAACAAGAAAGAAAGTATTTGGGCCACCAGCAAAATGAACAATTTATTGTATTTTTATTTTTAAGTTAAATATGAACATTTCAGACTACCTCTCAGCTTTTTTGATGCGTGGGTCTTTGTTCCACACAAATTTATTGGTTTCTGGGCACCCTTGCTTGCCTCTTGCTTATATTCCCCACTTTCTGTTAATGCTGTAATTAAAGATTCAAGCAGGATTTAAAGAAAGCTCTGCCAACTGAAAGTCTTCATCATAACCAACTGCATGATTTCACTTCTTGTATGGACTTTGGTTGCTCTTTACACTACTTTATTTCTACCAACCTGTCTGATGTAGTCTACAAAACATGTGATTGGCTGTAGCCACGCACCTTGGATCAGCTCTTACTTCTGATCCCCTGAACCACAATATGAAGAAAGGTTCAAATGATTTTTTTTCCAGCGATGCCAAAAACATGTTGCCTACCCTGGTTTAACTTCTTTATTTTTAACAAGTTTGAATCAGCGATTTTCATAAGAGCTATAAACCTTGACCTCTGTGTGAACCTGAAAGACGTCACGTCCATCTCCACAAATAAGTCCAAGACCTTGTGATGACTTTATCCTGACATGAACTAATCTCATCTGCCTTCTCTGCCTCTCCAGAGACTCGGGAATGCTTTGCCTTGCTAGACCACTTGTTTTTGCTTGACCTGAATCCTCTTTCACTCGAATGCTTCCCAGCTAAGGCCTGGCAGGAAAAAAAAATAGCTGTTAGTGACAAGAGTCCAGCATATTCAGCCCAGGCATTAGGAGTTAATGGCTCTCCACAGGCTATCAAAAACCGTCTAGCTAATTAAGTGCCATCGTGATTGTGGTTATCTATTCATTCTGTCTACCCAGCTTTTTTCCAATCTCACACTGAATGTGTTTAAAGTGGTGACAGAAAGTAACTAAGGACATTTACTCAACCACTCAGACTGACGTGGTTTCATTTTCTTCTACTTTATATTTTTTGACTCTGATAATCTTGTTGGCCTGTGGCCCCGAACAAAAAACGCACAGGCTGCTTTATCAAATGCTTCAGTTCTCAGCATTTCCACCAAAGACATTTGTCATCTAAATTCATCAAATGGTTTCATTTCATTTCATAAGCAAAGAGGAGAAAATACATTGAGCTCCCTACATTTTACACTTTTTCCCCCAGTTTTATCTCTGTAAGAAACTGATTGCATTGGCTGTTTATTACAGCCATTTTTATACACATTTCCAGAGGCTCAAAAATAACTGCACAATTAACTGACAAACATTTCCACAGCCAGATGAGGCTTGTTCTATTAAATATTAAGGAGACACAAAATGTGGAATCAAGTGTTGAGCAGGTTGCACTCAAAGAACAAGAAGGCCAGATCAGACATCTCAAAGGGCCTGTGCAGTTCTGAGAAAAAAATTAATAAAAAGATTATTCAGACAGATGTCAAGATAAACCTGTACCAGAATAATGGGAAGAGAAAAGTATGGAGAAGGAGAAACGGCTCATGATCTGAAGCATGTCACATTATCTGTCAGACGTGGTGGAGGTAAAACATAACATGGGCAGGTAAGGCCTCTGGCTGAACCGGGGTCACAGGTGTTTACTGGTGATGTGCCTGCTGATAGAGGGAGCAGGATGGATTGTGAAGTGTATCAGGCAGTACTCTCTGCTCAGGTTCAGCCAAATGCTGCAGATCTGATAGGACAGTTCTTCACAGTGCAAACAGATAAAGAGCCAAAGCACACTGGGGAAAAAAAAGCAAGAGTTTCTCAAACCAAAAAAATAACAAAAAAGCAGTCACCTGATTTCATCCAAAGTTACTGAAGCCAAACTGAGTGCAGAGAGACCCACAAACAAGCAGCAACTGAAGGAGACTGCTGTAAAGTCCTAGCACATCATCTCAACACAGGATTTGTTGGTGTTCACAGTTTCTTGACTTTAGGCAGTCATTGACTTGCAAAGGACTTTTCTACAATTAACAATCCTTATATTTATCCCTAAACAGTCCACTCACATCTCGATTGTTTTATTTAATATCCTGTGTGATGGAAGCAAAACTACAAAAAAATATTATGGACCAAACTGTATATGAATATGTTTTGTTTTTTTTAAAGTGTCACATCAAAAAGTTAAATAAATCAAACAACTTGTAGCCAAACTTTACTTTCAGATGTTTCAACCATAAAAATCATCCTAAAACTTCTCTGATTCATTTATAGGAAGTCCAACCTCGACACTGGGGAGAGCTGATTTAAAAAACCGGCTAAGGATAAAAATGTACAATTCTGTTTCCAAAAAATGTGGGATGCTGTGTGCAAAATTAATAAACGGAATGAAATAGCATTAGCATTTGATGTGCTATCTTTGTACTGTCCTTTGAAAAATATATGCTCATTTTGAATTTAATTCCAAGAGTCTGAGCAGGGACATGTTTACCACTGTCTTGCATCATCTCTTCTGCTAACAACACTGTATAAGTGTTTGTGAACTGGGTAGACAAAATGCTGTAGTTCTGCAAGCAAAATGCAGGCCCCCCCTCCCAAAAAAAAAAAAAATCGCCCACAGCAATGTTTCTGGATTTTGTTGCTGTCACAGTCTGTGGAAGCACGGTGAGAAGTAGGACCCAAGTAAGGACATGGAAGGAGACGAAACAGATTTTAAACAAAAAACGAGCTGTTTATTATTGCTGGTTAACATGAATACAAAAAATAAAACAAAAGGCGAACAGGGGTGAAAACTCAACTAAAACTTAAACTGGGAAAAATAAACTGAGCTAACTACACTGTAAAATCGAATTAGTTCCCAAAACTCAAAAGAACTGCAAACTCATTGCTTACGTAAGACGATATGAATGTGATTCTGACCAGGACCGTGCGAGAAATTATGATGATGAAGGTGAAACATGAACACAACCTGAGCAGAATCATGAAGTTAATAGAACATGACATTGATGGAGAAAAACACACACACTGGCTGTGTCTCAATTCCTAGGACGCATCCCTTGTGGTCCACATTTGTAGGCCGATTACGTCACAGTAATGCGACGTAGGCTGTCCCAATTTGTAGACTCCTACAAATGCAGCCTACATTTCCCCCAAATTTGTAGGATGGGTCTGGTGTATCCTACGCGGCCCAGCCAATTCCAGTTTCCACCACTGGCAGCAGCAACAGAGACGGTAAAACCGAGGAGAGGTAAATGGGGGGAGAAGCAGTAAGGGCGGGGAGAAGCAGTAAGGGCGGGAACAGCTGGTGACGCAAATCTGAAGGCTAGACCGTCCCATTTCACAAGCCTCTCACTTCCGGCCTTCTCTGCCTTCGGAGGACCTGGCTGACGTACGCCACCTCGGCTACGGTTCACGAGGGATGCGTCATAGGAATTGAGCCACAGCCACTAACACAGGAGATGTTAGAAGGGGAAGTGGAAACACATGGGGAAACAGCTGACTGGAATGAACATAATGGCACCACAGGGGAAGTAAAACAAAACACATTGAACATGGAAATACTGGACCTTTCAAAATAAAATAGGAAACATGGAGAGACGTAGACCTGACAACACCAACTAGACAATTAGAACACAGAACACGTGGAGACAAACGCACAGGCATGACTGAAAGTAAAACACTGAGGATAAGACAGACCACGTAGAGGACAGGAACAGACTCACAACTAAGGAGATGTAGAAGAACCTAAACTAAACTTAAAACTTAAGGCAAACTATTAATAATACTTGAACTTAACATCCTTTCAATATAACATAAGAAATCACAAATACCAAAATAAACTCAAAGTGCTGGGTCACAGACCCAGCCCCTGACAGTTTCTTCCTTTTTTTTTATGTTAAGAGTTTTAACTGTGGCATTCATAACAGTTACTATAAAATTCAAATACATGCTCAGAAACTGGAGCTTATGAGGCATGTCTGCATGTGCATGTGTGTTTGTGTGTTGCTTTACGTGACAGCAGGAGGCACTGCTGCTCCTTAAATGACACGGTGTGTTACAAAGGATCAATACGTTAGCCTAGTGGAGAGGGTCAGTTCATATCATTTTAATATATTACAATTTAATAAGCATACCAAAATTACCTCATATATATATATATATATATATATATATATATATATATATATATATATATATATATATATATATTAAATTTTTTTTATATTTTTTTTAATATATATATAAAATAAAAAAAA
>VURO01019313.1:11080-22085 GCA_015108175.1 Pelvicachromis taeniatus
TATGAGGTAATTTTGGTATGCTTATTAAACTGTGCTTACAATAAGGAGCAGGCACCTTGTCCGAGGAGTCATTTACAGGTCGGAGCCAATGGTGATGTCTTAAAATTAGAGCAGAGCTATGAGGAGATTTAAAGACTTGTTGAAGGCAGACACTCGTGTGGGAAGAGCTTGTAAGGCTGTGTAAAATTTAATTAGAATAGTCTGGGAAGGGATTTTCATCACTTCATCTCACACAAGGCTTTAAGGAGTGGGGGTAAATCAAAAGTGCATATTTTCCAAGCGCACTGTATTTAATTGATTATTATATTTACTTTTAATAGTTTTGAAACTACGCATGACCTCTCATGCAGTCAAGAGAAAAGACGGGACCTTGTGATGCTTCTCATGAGTTCCTGTTGTTGTTCACAAAATGTAGGATCTTCTTGTAATCTGCCAAATAACAATGCTCCAAATATCCACAATGATTTCATGATTAATTTAATTCACCAGCATCATTTTTCATGTCAAGGTATTACAACACTGATGTAACTTGAGATATGAGATTATATAACCTACCAGTAATTGTATTGTTTTGGCAGTTCATCATGGGCTTTCATTATTCCTCATAAGTAATTTGTTTGATGGGCCACTACAATTCTGTCCTAACCACGAGTTTGAAAATAGATCATGCAGAAAAACACTAAAACCTACATTTGTTGCATTAATTACACCTGTCATGTCTCATATAATTGTTAGATTATATTTTTAACAATGTATTTCTTAAAAAATAGTAATTATGCACTGCAAGTTGTCCCACAGCACATGTGCAACCTTGTAACCAAAACTTATTCAGCTTGCAAAAGGAGGAGACAAAACAATGAGTGACATAACAAAGGGACACAATCAAGCCCTGTGCTAGCACCACAGACTAAAGGTCAATCCTCTTTGACATATTTTCTATCTTTTACATTTTTTCAAACTTGATTGATTAACACTGTCATCTGTATTATCAAAAGAAGACAAATTAATTTCAGTTTCTTACCTTTCTTTATATAATCACATTTATACTTGAGTTTTATTTTCTAAAGTTACCATCTTTTTTTCTAAGAAAACACTAATACTGATCTGCAGTCCTGTTACCATACATTAAAAAAAAACATTACAAACATATGTTAAACATTTCTGTGGTCCTGAGTATGTATTTTTACTTTAAGAGATACGATAAATAAGATAAGGTAAACCTTTATTAGTTCCACACATGTGAAAGTTTTTGTCCCGGTAGAAAGTACAAGAGCAGTAAAAATTAAGAATAAAAAGAGGAAAAACTATAGAACAGAATAAGATAAGACTGAATAACATACTATACAAAATAGGAAGAATAGTATATACAATAGAACACATTTATATCATTATCTAAAAATAATTCAGTTCAGTTTTATTTATATAGGGCCAATTCACAATAACAGTCGCCCCAAAGCACTTTATATTGTAAGGTAAAGATCCTACAATAATATCGATGCTTTATTTTCGGTTTTTCTTGAATACACAACAGAGACTTATCAAATAAAAAGTCTGTTATTATTATTTTGATACAAAGTCGTTGTACAGGTACAATTACAATAAAGGGCTATTATTATTATTAATAATAATAATAATAATTGTCCTCCATATGCAGAATGGCAAAGATCAGTTTTATGGGAGTACAGAGGATGAAATCTTCGCCCAAAGAGAGCGAATGGCGCGGGCGTGATTGAAATCGATCGCTCGTGGTTTTTATGGGAATTCCGACAGTCATGGAATGCAGCATTTTCTTTTCCGTCAACGGTATCCCAGAAGCCTCCTGACCAGGAAGTGATATGCCGAAGAGGTCTTTTTCGCTTTGGGTTTGTTTTGACAATGATGGAGGAAGAAGAATTTGAATTTGCTGAAGATCTGGAGGCTATATTGCATCTAACCCCAGAGGTGCAGCTAGCCATTGAACAGGTAACCGCTCGACCTCGTTACTGAAGCATTTCTTTATAACCTGTTGTTGTTGGTCTTTGCTAATGTGCTGACAGCTTTCAGCAGGTAGGCTAACCATCTTGCGGGCTTACTGTAGGGTAAAAAGCTGGATTACAGATGCTAGCTATTAAACACCAAGCTAACCGTAATATTAATAGTGTTTGGCTTGCAATAAGCATGCCAAATAATGAAAATACGATCGCTTTAACAGCAACAATAAGAGATAAAAGGTAAGGCTAACTTCGTAACGTTAATGTTAGGATATCATATAATGAATAATTAGCATCACATCACAACTCATTTAACAACATGTATGTACAAATTATCTGTCGGTCAGCCCATGTGAAATGAGTTTCCGACCAAACGTTTTTTGTCTTTTGTCTTCAAGGTTTTCCCCAGCCAAGACCCGCTGGATAGAGCCGACTTCAATGCTGTGGAATACATCAACACACTTTTCCCTACCGAGCAGGTACACTGAATCGCTACCTAACTGGCTGCAGCCAGGTTTTCACTTATACAGATGTGGTGTGGTCCAGACACAGACTGACACACATAAAGTGATAATCTTTGATAATCTTTATAAGTGTTTTTTTTAGCAAGCACATTAACAGGACCCATTTGGAAGTAGGTACATATTCAGGCCAATCACTTAGCCAGGAATGTGTGTCATAGTATTATGAATATAGTCATCTGAAACCTATCCCAGCTACCATAGGGCGAGAGGCAGGGTAAATTGTGGACATGTGACACCTGACGCAGGGCTGATACAGGGAGACTGGAAACCATCTGCACTCAAATTCACACCTATGGGCAAATTAGATTAACCAATTTTCTATGCAATTTGAAGTCCATTAGTCTACAAAAAGAAAGAAAAAAATTTAAACATTCAAGACAGAAAGCAGGCTTCCCAGAACTGGACATTTGAGCAAATTCACCCTTACGGGCAGACAGTGCAATGCTTACCGCAAAAGAAAGTCCAGACCTCAACTTGACTGAAATGCTGTGGTGAGACTTTAATAGAGATGAGGATAAACAAATGCTTGCAAACTTCAATGAAGTGCAACAACGTTGTAAAGAAGAGTCGACTCAAAGTCTTCCACAAAGATCAGAGAGACTGATAAAACACTTACAAGTGTTTCTGGGAGCTATTGATTAGGGTGTACTTAAATTGTAACACCGTCCTTCTGCATTTTGGTTTCATTTTTGTTAAATAAACACTGAAAACAATGACATGGTGTAACATGGCATGTGGTGTTGTCTACCTCAGGTTGTATATAGACCTGGTGAGGACTCAATCATTTTTTCATGTCAAATATATCTGATATAATATATACCCAAAGTGACGACCTAACGCAACTGAAGTGTGTCAGTGTCCTGCTGAAATTGCTAAATATGATTAAATCTAAGAAGATGGTCCTGAGAGAAGAACTGTGCGGTTATGGGTTGTTTGTGAAGGGAATGGAACAATTGTTGACTACCTCAGCATCAGTAAGAGCCTGGATCTTGAGTAATGCCACATGGCTCCATATGATTGCTCGAAACCTGACTGTGAGACACAGAGGGAATACAAAAAAGAAAGGATTAAAATTTATAGTTACTTTTCTTGCAGCTGATGTTGAAAAATGGGCTGATAAATTTGTCAAATTATCCTTTGTTTCATATTAATTTGTTTTATTCCTCTTGCACCAGTTAAATCTAAACCATCTATATCATACGTGTGTATACTCTATTACCATAAGGGGTCACTGTAACCCTTTAGTTTGTGTTAAGACGGCAGAGGCGAGCATAGTTGTGCAGGCATTTTCATCTTATTGTGTTATGTGCATAATAGTTAGGTTAGGAGTTACTCTAGTCCTGTGTCATCTGAGACAAAGCTGTCTGCTTGTTTAGGCACAAATCTGTGAAAAGCAGCTGCATATGGGTTTATGCTCAGTGATGTTTTGTGTTAATGTAACACATGAAATGATGCATAGTTAGGAAAATGGAAGAACAATAGTCAACTTGCATTAAAACACAGATTTTTAGAATGTGTTGGGAAAATTCACCCTATATTTCCATGATTTCCTGTTTTTGTATTTCCATCAGTCCTTGGCTAATATCGACGATGTGGTAAACAAAATTCGACTGAAAATCCGGTGAGTCAGTGTTAAGATTTCAGTCCATTTTTTTTTTTTTTTTTGGGTCTTTTTTTCTGCTTGTTTGTATCGTGCCCTCAGTGTGAATAAATTGCTCTTTCGTGTCACATTTGGCAGGCGTCTGGATGACAACATCCGGACAGTTGTGAGAGGCCAAACCAATGTAGGCCAAGATGGCAGACAGGTAAGCTGACCTCCTTGAATAATACTTTGTTTTGGAAATTTTGATATAATTGTCCCCAGAGGCAAATTGATATGTGTAGTAGGTGTGTGTTATTATACACCGCTCTTTCTCACAAATCGATGCTAAAACACACTGAAGACGATGGAAAGTAATTATGCCCACACATAACATGTCCGTTCATTAGTTGTGGTGTTCAGGCTTGCATCCTTCTCCTGAAGTTAGAAGGGTGCCAGTGGCTGTAACAAACCCAGAAGACGGTGCCCCTCCCCCTCTCCTTCTCTTTCGTCTCTCCATATTGCTTCCATGGAAAAGGACAATATGACTCAGATCCATTCCCGCAGCTCACACTGCCCCTTCTTTACGGAAAACACGTCTGTGAAATAGATTCCCATATGTAAATACTTTGATTTCTTTAAAACCCAGAGTTTGGAATCTTTGCCTTTTCTTTTGAGATCATGGCTGGAAACAAAACCCCCCAATAAAAACAAAACAAAACAAAAAACAGCGCCTCCTGATTTAATCCAGGTCCTTGCAAAGTCAAAGAGTTGTTAAAGTGAGCGTGACACCTGGTGGGTGAGCCCTGCGTGTTCTGACCAGTTCATGCGATTAGGTGTGCATTGTCGTCAGGTTGTCTGGCCCGGTGGCCGTTTCTTTCCCAGTTAGCTACTGTTTGGTAGCGGAAACCCTTTAAATCCCCTCCAGACCAATAACATTAAACAGTCTCACACAATAATTTTACTTTGTTTTTCCAACCCCACAGAGCCATTCCAACTTTTCCAGGGGGAAAATCCTTTCTGCAGATGGAAAGATGGAGGGGTGTTCATTTCAAGAGGGCAACTGAAACATGCAGACAGCAATAGAGTAAAAACGACAAGATCAGCAATTTTCTTATTTCTGCTATTGACCAAACTTGTTCACTGAGCTCGATGCATTCTTCCAGTTGAAACCCAAGAATGTAATATTTACAATGAAGGATGGGGTGAGCAAATTAGGAAGAGAGAGAAAGTTGGGGCAGTCTGGGTATGACTTCAACTGAGTGTTTTTTGTAGTTTCTGTAGCATTAGACTGTCATATGTGCTGACTGAATATGGATATGTGACTGTCTTAGTGGTCAGAGTCTGGTGACTATAAGATCGCAAATGCAGTGCTTATCTCCCAATATATTTTAAGAGTTGTGACTATTTTTAAGACTTTGTTATAGTGTGAGGGTTTAAACCAAAGCACGGCGCCGGTGGCTTTACCAACTGTTTAAATGTTGCCTTTGTTTTTATATACCAGGTGTGAACCCACAGAAACCACCTTTTGGACCTCTTCAGAGCAGCTGCTGTTTATAAATCTGTCCCTAGAATGTCAGTTTGGACCCCTAGCACCTGTCTCTGTAATATGTGCTGGATGTTGTCCAGTGAGTCAAAGCGATGTCCTCCAACTTTCATTTTAAGGAAGCTGATTGGAAGGCACAGGGAGATACAGATTTGTGATAATTGTGTTTTTAGGATTTTCAAAGCTTTGGGGGCAAATTCAAAGTGCACAAACCTGTAAATGTTGTCACACTCATCATTCGTCACACTAACTTTAGGATTAACCTTTAAAGTGAAAATGTCTGTTTAGTCTCTGGATTGTAGCCAAAGACAGTGCTCTAATAAGCACCGACGATCCTCGACGGAGTATTCGAGTCATTTGAAACACAACTTGATGTTCTCTCTCTGCACATGTTTGAGGACCAGGGTTAAATTACAGAGTGCACTGTGCGAGTGGATATAGCGGGAGTAGAGGTCTGTAGATAGCAGCTGTGGTACAAGTGGTCCAGAAGTGCATGAGATCAAACACATTTCAATCAGGTCAGGTTTTTGATTTTAATGAGTGGGTTTCCAAAAATGTAGTAAAGGATTATTTTTAATCATCGTAAAACAATTAGGCTTTTTAATAAAATATTTGCAGGTGCTCAAAGACCCATTTTCTGCAACCACCAGTGTCATCTGTGCTCCAACGGCTGTTTGCCACATTGAAAGACTAACAATAACAACGAATGATGCTCAAGACACTCAATTAGCCAAATGCTTTTCTCTTTTTTATCAGCACAAAATCGGTTATAATAGCATGAACGCTCCCATTAGCTAAAGAAATGACAGCAGTGCTCATATGTAGCTTACATGCATGACTTAGTATAACAGATGCTATTATTTAACGTGCTAAAGATAAAGATTAATTGGCTTTGTTTATCCGAAACTACACAAAAATATATATATTTTAAATTTACCAGCTTTTGTTTACCAGCCTGCAAGTTTCCCACCTCATAAAGCTGTTGTTGAATCCTTAGCCTGCTCATTGTCATGGCAATGAGGGTCATCTGATTATAATGCCATAGCACTAATGAAGAGGTTATGTTGTACTTTTCTGTAATGAATATTAAGGACGTTAAATCATTTTGGTTTGAATGGGATCGAATCAAATATTTGTTATCATTTTCTGCCTGCCATTCACAATCCTGTTAACTGGTTGCTGTTTAGGCTTATGGCAAATTGGCACCAGCCACCATCCAGATAAAGGTTGAATGACAAAGAAAAAGTGGCTGGTAGATTTAAAGAACCAAATAATGATTTGCCGTTGAGTGGCTGGTGCACTGAAACAACAATCTGTCGGTAGCGGCTGTTGTTGTGAATCTTTGGATATTGTGCGTGCTTAATTGCTGATTGTCCAAACCCAGTAAAGGGTGGAGGAAGGCTTTCCTAGGGTTGCTTAGACCGCGTCATGCTCTCCTGGCAGCAGTTATGCGCAATAACTGCAGATTTTAACTTGTGTAAATTAGTAATCAAAAGAAAACTCTTGTCTTTAGAAATTCTGGTGTCTTTTGAGTTTGATCACCATACTAAGCTTCTGTGCATTTTGTTCTATGCATAGTATATCTATGTCACTTTCGGGTTGTCTTCCTATAGAGAGCTGTTGGACTTTTTTGTAGTTTCCATGCTTTCATCTTTAGTCTTCTGAGGTCTCGAAACGATCTCACTATGTGTGGTTTACAGTTTTGTTCAGATGAAGTTCTGAAGAACAATGGCAAAGCAGCGTAGGAGCTGGCCACTCTTAAATACACAAGAGTGCATTTAAAAAATGCTGCCTTTGATATTATTTTCTGTTACATTTGGCTATAGCAAACCTTTTTTAACATGAGTGGCGATTTCCTGAGCTTTTCTCCTCTGTCTAAATTATCTCGCTGAAATGTACACAAAAGCTGCTCAGGCAGCGTTTCAGCTGTTGATCAGATTTATTGTGCTTGGCGCAGAACTTAAAAGTAACATTAAATATGCCCTTTACTTTTAAACGGTACTCCGAGTCTGCCAGAGGGAGAGGGTAAAATGCATCCCAACTGCGTTCAAACAATGAAGCGAAGCTCTCCGCTTCTTGTCTGCTCTCCATAATACAGTCTGTGTGCGCCATAGAACATGTGCAGCTTATTGCATGTTAGAGACACACTGGTTTGGATGTGCGTGTTTTTGTGAGTGCAGATAACATCTCTGGCATTGAGGCGCCTGCTGGGCAGTGGTCTCTCTCAGCTTTCCTCAAGGCTAAATACAGGAAATGAGTGCTAGGAAGCAAGCCAGATTGACTCAGCTGAGTCTGCATGAGCGACAAATTTCAGCTCGGGAAGTTTAAGCCTCTTGTGCACGCACTTTGTTTGTCTAAGAAGTGCTCCAGGGAACCTCTTTAAAGATTCAGTGGCACTTCTTTCTCCCAAACATCAGATCAAAGAGGGATCACTTAACCTCTAATTTTTTCCAATTAATTCCTCCACTTGCATAAAAACCAAAGGACATACATGAGAGGCTGGATAGATGCACTTTAAATGTAAGAACCTTTATGTTAAATCACCCTCTAAAGGCCAAATCAGTGTTTCGTGACTACATGAACTGGTCATAGTGTGTCATCTTTACTTTGCTGAATGCCTCTCTAGGAGGCTGTCAGTAATCATAGCTCTTTGACACCAAACAGGAAGGAAAATTAATCCCCTGCTGTGTCAGTGCAAGCTGTATTTATATGTCTGTGCAGTAGTTGTTGGTGGTACAGCCACAGTTTTGTGTGCATTTGTTAACTCGATGTCCACTTGTTTCTCAGAGGTGCCTTTAAAAGTGCTAAATTCCTTGCACAGCTGGTGCCGGCTGTTAGCATTCCTTGTGTGCAAAAGAGTCCGAGGACAGTCAAAGCTGCGTCTGCAGCATCGGGCCAAATGGAGCCCATTACCTTGGCATCAGATGTCAGAGCAAAATCTAGACCATCAAAGAACAGCTGCCATGTCAGATGATGGGGGAATATTTGAATGGCACCTCAGCTATCTGACAATTTTCACAGTCTAATGTTATCTAATCTGTCCTGGCTTAATAGGCTGTTAAAGCTGCTAATGATGTCTTTAGCCTTTATAGCGACAGCCTTTATGCAGTGCTTAGCCTTATGGCATATGTGTCAACTTAGGATCTATCAATGTCAGATACTTAGTTAGCGTGTCAATTAAACACGCAATTAGTATGTTTGACAATGCTCCAGAGTTGGGATAAGGCATTAGCGGGATCATTTTTCACCTGGCCCAAAGCCAGTGTTCAGACCAGGTTAATTAATTTAAAAAATTTGACCCACAACCACAAATGACAGACAAATATTCCAGCCAGCACCTGCTTCTCACAACAAAACATAATTAGAGGTACAGCTTACTTTTGGATTTTTGATTTATTAGAAAGTTAATGTTTTTATTTGAAGTGACAGATTTTAATTAAGTTTGCTAAAAGAATAAATCACGTTTTGCCGTCTGCTCCAAACAGACTTTTTATCTTCTCTGCTGATGAATTGATGAGTTGTTTGTATGTCGCTTTTTTATGATATTTTACACATAAGAATAGTTAAATGGGTACTTCACACATAGCGTGATGGTGGAGACAATGTTGTACTTCATGAAGAACCAAAAACATTAAACATTAAGCCCCCCTCGTTTTTCATTCTGCTCTAATGGTTGACCAGGCAGCAAGCAGAAAACTCCCTGTCCACTTGATCAAACCTTGTCATGCAAATAGTGTGTGAGAGTAATTGTTTTAGTGGTTCTTATGCAATACAAGTCTTCTTATCATGTCGCTCTGTTTATTTTGTGCAGGCTTTAGAGGAGGCCCAGATAGCCATCCAGCAGCTCTTTGGAAAAATCAAAGACATCAAGGACAAAGCTGAGAAGTCTGAACAAATGGTACACACAACAACACACACATGTATACAAACACACAAAGGTAACTTTCTGAAGCTCACTGGGGATTTGACCCTAGCAGATGGGAACTACCGTTTGTATTCTTCTTGTTACAAGAGAGACCGTGGGGCAAGCTATTTAAAGTCCAGGTAATGTGCCATCCATGTGTCTTTGTGATACAAGAATCCAGGGAAGGCCAGGAGGATGAATGTTTACAAAGAAGATGGGATGGGATTGTGAGGGGGAGGGGGAGGAGTGGCAAGCCGACTCTCCCTTAGGAGGCAAAAATAGTTTCTCAAAGCAGTGGGTGCGCCGTTTATTCTGCTCTGTGTCTTTTTGGCATATTGCATCACAAGGCGCACTCACCTTTTTGTGCTTCTTCCTTTCCCTTTTGTGTACTTTGACCTCCTCCTTCATTCCATGTCGTTTTTCCCGCCCTTTCTCCTTGTGTCCCGTCTGACTCGTTCCTGCACAGGTCAAGGAGATAACGAGGGACATAAAGCAGTTGGACCATGCCAAGCGCCACCTCACTACTTCCATCACCACCCTGAACCACCTGCACATGCTGGCGGGGGGTGTCGACTCTTTAGAGTGGGTATACTTAAATCAAGTAACAGAATACTTTGAAAGTTCCCCGTCATGATAACGAGTGATTTTCACGTGTATGAGCTGCACCCACGGTACAGCTGGGTTTACTACAGTGTTATAAGTGGTGCAGAAAAATGTGTTCCAAGCTTTTACTGCATACTGCAGTACGTGAAACTGGAACAAGAACATTTCATCTTCATTTCATATAGACAGAAGCAATAACGCCACGATGTACGGCGAGTAACATGGGGCTAGAATTATGCTGGACCGATTTGGATGCACATTTTATAGAGAAATTTTGACTGAACTACGTTACACCTGCAGTTACAGAGTACAGGTTTTGATCGTTTTTAAACATGTTATACTTACACACATTTTGTGTTTCAGAGCCATGACCAGAAAGAGGCAGTATGGTGAGGTGGCCAACTTGCTGCAGGGAGTGGTCAACGTGCTCGAACATTTCCACAAGTATATGGGCATACCCCAGATCAGACAGCTTTCAGAGAGGTAACATATGAATACACACACAGACACTTTATAAGGTGTATGTGTTCAGCTGCTCGTTAATGCGTATACCTATAGCTATAATACTGTTATAATGCTTGCTTTGCTTCCAGTTCTTTTAAGTCACATTTTATCTAAAATAAAACAAAGTTGTGTTTATGTAGCTTACTTGCCGTGGCTCCTACCACTTGCATTTATAAAGAAAAAAAAACCACACAATTTTTGTTATATGTTAATGTGTTTTATACTTGACCAAATTATGATTAACCTTATACTGTACACTCACTGGTCGCTTGACTGCTTGTCAACACAAATATCTAATCAGCCAAGTGCATAGCAGCAGCTCAGTGCTTCAGTTTTTCTTTTCTCTTTTTTTTTTTTTTTTTGCTGTATTGCAGC
>VURO01019317.1:0-11187 GCA_015108175.1 Pelvicachromis taeniatus
GAGAGAGAGAATGTGTGTGTGTGTGTGTGTGAGAGAGAGAGAGTGTGTGTGTGTGTGTGTGTGTGTGTGTGTGTGTGTGTGAGAGAGAGAGAGAGAGAGTGTGTGTGAGAGAGAGAGAGAGTGTGTGTGTGTGTGTGTGTGTGTGTGTGTGTGTGTGTGTGTGTGTGTGTGTGTGTGTGTGTGTGAGAGAGAGAGAGTGTGTGTGTGTGTGTGCTCCCCCCTGCAGGAACTGGGGCTTGTATCATCATGGAGCTGGTCGGGGTCTCTCGTGGACAGAGCATGCTCAGTCCAGACTCACAGAGACGTCCTGCATCCGTGCGTGGAGGGCGTCTCTGTGAGCGCTGACAGCTTCACATGAAGGGACACATGCTCTGTACAGCCTGGTAGCCGAGCAGGTCTCACTCATGCCGCCGAGCTGCCCCCAGGAGCCGATCAGACCCCGACGTCGGTCTGCCTTTGGTGTTCTGAGCTGAAGCCAGTGTGCACGAAGAGAGCACCGCAACAATTCCTCCGACTAATATTTGACCTCTTTCGTGTCAGGCGGGCAGAAAGCAGCTGCTCGCCAGCTGCGAAGCCACAAGCACACTTTAAATGAAGGTTCTCCAGGCTGATGAACCCGACAAACGCGGGGCGCCAAATAAAAGAGATGATCCCCCATTATATTCCAACACCGTGGACATCTCCTAATACTAGAGAACAGTAGCTAAAGGAAGCTAACGAAGGCTAACAGCAGCTAACAGAGGCCCGAGCTAAACAGCAGCGCTTACAATCAGACAGCTCAGCCCGTGTTGAACAGCTCCCCTCCCCGTCATCGCTCAGCACTGAGCCTCTCTGACTCGTGCTCCAGCCCCCAGAGTACAGCTGGACCGTCTCACCCGGCATGGCCAGCTGAGGCAGACGGTTCACCGTCCACAGATCGGGAAAAACTCTGAAGTGGATCCGACCCAAACAGTGG
Organism: Pelvicachromis taeniatus; assembly: GCA_015108175.1. Taxonomy (NCBI): domain Eukaryota; kingdom Metazoa; phylum Chordata; class Actinopteri; order Cichliformes; family Cichlidae; genus Pelvicachromis; species Pelvicachromis taeniatus. The sequence continues at coordinate 956 of VURO01019317.1, forward strand.
CAGGAAGGCCTCGGCTGGTACGATCCAGTGTCCTGTTAGAAATGAGAGAGCACGCAGCAGACGGCTCAGTTTATTACACTCTACGCAAATCTGAAGGCTAGCCCGCCCCATTTCACAGCCTCGCACTTCCGGCCTTCTCAGTCTTTGAAGGACCCGGCCCACGTAGACCGCGAAGGCCGGGTCCTCCGAAGGATGCGGCCTACGAATTGGGACACGGCTTTGAACTGTGAACAGTAAACAAGCCGAACTTAGCTGACTGCGATCTCCTGATTTGACACACTGTAAGCTTGTGTAAGCGTCTGAGCGCCTCAGACACATCAGAGAAGCTCCTCAGAAGGCGGTCCCTTGCCTGGTTGCCTGGGTGACCCTCCACCTGCACAGGTGAAGCTGCAGGAGCCTCCTGCTCTAGATCAGGAGTTTTACCTGCACATGTGGCAGATGTCCGTCCTCCCAGAATCGACCCTGCGACCTTTCCCATGTTCAGTGAATGTGCAGTGTTTCATTGTCATGTCTACCCGTTTTGTGGTTTTCACTCTTTTGTTGGTTTAAATGATGAATTTGATTTCTCTGATGGACTGAACTGCAGGTGTTATTGCCTGCCTTCATCCTGCTACGGTCTGTGTGCGGCTATATAAACGCTTGCTGCAGGTTCTGGGACACAGGAAGTGGTCACGAGGCGCCCTGTGGAGCTTCAGAGGTCAACACTACTTGATCCTTCAGGCCAGTATGTGAAGCCTTGAGCCGTCTGTGGACCTGACCTTGACCCTGAGTACAGTTTAGGGTTTACAAACTGTGACCTGGCTCGTTTCCTCCACACCTCTCCCACCCGTGGGAGCGCAGTCCACGTCACACGCTCACCTACACGTATTTATAGCCACGAACCCATGTCCTCTTTTTCCCTGAGCTCTACAGGAAGCTGGAGCTCGTGAGAAAGCTGCCAGCTCACGGCGGAGACCCACTTCTTTCGCCGCTCGGCCCCGTCCTCACACTCTGCTCCGTTCACGTCTGCAAACGGCGAGTAGTGCCAGCTGATCTGACACATCCGCGTGACGTCCTCCCTCCCTGCGGGGGCCAGGTGTCGGGGTCACCTTCAAATTCTCCCACGCAAACAAAGAGCAGCGTTTAGAGCTGGATGCTGGTTCAACATGACTCACTCCTGCTCTCACAGCAGTAGAAGCAGCTTCCAGGTGGAGCGCACAGCGCCCCCTGCTGCTGTAACTCCGCCACAGGGCGCTCCGTCCTGCACCAACACCACACACAGATCCAGCTCGCACACACTTGTCATGTTCATGGCGCCGTTGTTGCTTCAGCTACAATAAAAACGACGCCTCCAGTTTGTCTGTGTCCTTTGAAGTTGTGCTGATTCTGAAATGCTCGTGTTACTCGTTACATTACTCTCACTGCTGTTATTGATACAAATAGTTTTTAATCTATTTCTATACGTTTAGTTTTGATTGCAGTGTTTCTACATCTCATTATAAATGAAAGACGTGGAATCTGTCTCCACCTTCAGGTTTGTGTGAATGACACCTCCACACTCAGTGTTACCAAACATTATCTCCCCCCACTCCGGAGGGGGGTTGATACCCACTGACAGGACGAGGTGGCCGAGTGGTTAAGGCGATGGACTGCTAATCCATTGTGCTCTGCACGCGTGGGTTCGAATCCCATCCTCGTCGGCTGGGAATTTTCCCGCTCAGCGCATGCACGTTCACCTGCCACCTGCCCCCCCCTTTACGATAAAGTCATTATCAGCAGCTTCTTTTCAATTCTTCTCACATTTCTGAGCTGAACAGCTGACACCAGGGACTGGCCCATAGGGGGCGCTGTCTGGCTACTTCCAGGTTAGTTACATCCACGTTCAGATTCATTAGAGCTCGAAGTTCATGATCAAATACAAATTCACGTGACTTGGTCTCATTGTTATTATGACTCTGACCACGGGGGGGCAGTGTTCCTTCAGGGTGCTTCTGCTTCGTGTGCTCTGTGGGGTCATTTCTGATTTGCTTTTTAGTCACACATCAGTGCTGACTCAGTGATGATGTCATTGTTATAGCGCCGACCTGTTCAGCATTGGATTTCACGGGTAGACCCGTTTTCCCCACGGTTACGGCATGCAGCACTTTATTGATGAGTTTAAAGCTTTCTGAGTGAAACCACATTTTACAGGTTTTCACATGTTTGGAGCTTTTTGTTTGGGTAAATACGAAAACGGTTATATTCAGAGGGCAGGAGCGTTTGCTCTTTTTACCCCCAGCACTCGTGCATGGCATGCATTTCTCATTTCTCTTTGCTATTTGGGCTGATTGGGACCTGATGAATGTAAAAACTAAGAATTACCTGATTTGTTGGTTTTTTACCTGATTTTTGTTTCTGAGAAAAGTGAGATCCACATATGAGGACATTCGTGCTAAATTTGGATCGAACAGTGGCAGCATGGTGTCCTCGTAAGAGGAGATCAGGCCTCTTATACTTAAGACGGGCCAGAATGTGATGTCCACATGTGGACGCAGGTGGTAGGGAGACCCAGGGGAAGTGATCACACAGGAAGGCATGAACACGAAGCAATAACAGTGAAATGTAGGTGAACTACAGCAAATAAAAAGGGTTATCTATGAAAATAAGCCTGTTACAAAGTGAATGGATACCAATCGAGGACATTTCATTGACCATGCTCCACTAAGTTAAGTGTTTTACGTTGTGCTTGTGGAACAGAATTCCATGTAATCAAATTACTTAAAGCCCCCTCAGTTACACTGGGTCCTGTGAAAGGCCTGAAACCTGCCCCGAAGCAGGAAACAGCTGGATTAGTGCAGGCTTAAAACAGGAAATGCACCAGAAGCTAGGCTCGCATCGCAGCCTGTTCCAGCAAAACCAGCGTGATAAACCAGAGGAAGACCCTCTGTTGTAGAAGAGGACACACACACACACACACACACACACACACACACACACTGGCTGTTGGTGGAAAGCGTGAGATCACCAGGTGAGTCTCGCCCGTGCAGCTGGTGTTCGGTGTAACTTTAGCGCTTCAGTCCATCAGATGCTGCTGTGACAGGCGTGCACGTCGGAGACCTTCTGGACCGCAGGTCATTCTGAGCGCGCTGCACTGTCTGGACATTTGACAGGAGCCAATCCGCACACTGCAACAACCGCTTACCCCGCCTCCTCCTGCACGTGGACTTCTTTCCGTGAGCAGGAAGTGGGACTACATGGAGATGCTCTTTAAAAGAGAACGTGGCTGGAAACTGAAGTGTCCGGTTTAGGTTTGCGGTCCCGCCGTCACTTCCTGCTCCGACGACCGTGTCCAACGTCCACGGCTGCAGATCAGATGTCACCTGTGAAGATGAGGAGGATTCATCAGGCGAGAGAGGCGGCTCGGAAACACGTGTCATATAATCCATGTGCATTTCATCAGATACAGGACAACAGACGGCATCAGGACTGATAACAGTGATAATGACAGTAATGATACACAAACTGTTTGGTCTCTATAGATAACTGAAAGGTTATTGGGGGCGTGGCCTCTGTGACTGACAGGTGGGTGGTGACACAAGCAGCTGTAGCTGCTCGCTGTGTGACAGGCATCACCTGAGTTAACGCCAGAACTGGACTTCTGTTCTGTGTCTGTGATTAAGTCCATTGTTTACATACAGTCTATGCTTTGGTGAATAAATAATATGTGTGTTTTAATAAAGTGCAGCTGCACAGGAAGTTAAACCTGCTTCCTCTGATGGCCGATCCCGGAAAACCATTCCTTATAAATGATCAAATGTAACTGAATTATTCTCAACAATCAACCGGACTCATCATTGCATTGAATCCGTTGTGGCTTGTTTCTTCTCTGAGGTTAAACCTGCACCTAAAATATTTACTGTGACTTCTGATTGCATTTTAATCCGTTTATTGATTAAAGACTGGCAGCCTCGTGCGAACGTTTGGTAATGTGTGGCTCTTCAGAGTCCCCGCCGGCCTGCCCGGAGTCCGGTTACAGATCAGGTGACCCCTCAGGGCTGAGCTGGGATGTGGGTGGAGGAGGCAGCGTCTCGAGGAGCGTTTAAGAGAAGGTGGAGGGCTCGATGTCTGAGCCGTCTCCTGAGCCAGCAGCGAGCAGGACGATGAGAAGTTGGGACGCAGCCGTGCACAGAAAACACGATCGGTTCGATTTAAAGAGGAGCGGGAAGTCTGGGCGCCACGGTCTGACTGTCAGCGAGAGGACGAGTCAGACTCTGGAGAGCAGCAGCCAGCGGATCAACAGCTCATCATCGAACCTTCACACCGTGAGCGGGTTAACCACGGGGCAGAGGTCATCGCAGACGGGCCAGTCTGAACTGAAACGGGCCGCTAACATCCCTCTGCCACCCATCAGGGGCTCCAGACCCGTTGGCAGCAGAGGGGAAGTCCCTGCAGCGCCGCCTACCATCAGAAATACGATCCTTCGTGCGTTTGTGGCAAAGCAGGGGAAACCAAAGCAGCAGTCGGGCAGACTCAGCCAAATCCACGGCAGACCGGCGCTCGCCAAGAGGCTGGAACAGCAAAAGAAGAACGATGGTGGCCGTGCGACGATGCCGGTCACGGTTAAAGAGGCGCAGCGGCGGCAGAGAGGGTTCTGCTCCCATGACTCAGCTGCTGAAACATTATCTGAGGACTCAGAGGTCAGAGGTCACGCAGAGACACCGGAGGAGGAGGATGACGAGTACTACAGCGAGCAGAGGATCACAGAGTGGATCCTCCAGGTCAACTCGAGCCTCTTCTCTACAGGAAACACTCAGAGGCGCCGAGGCTGCAGCGCAGCGCGACGTGGCCACCATCAAGCTCATCTACAGTGGAGACTGAACTCCAACCTCAGCCTCATCATCATCATCATCATCGCTGGCAGAAAACAGCATACAAACATCTGTAATGTCGGACACTGGTGCTACCAGCTGCAGTTCACTTTAATCCAAATAAATATGTAACTGTACACGAGCCATTTAAAGTTACTATGGCCCCCTGCAGTACCGTCGCAGCCCACGGGGGGGCACACTGCTGTCATTTAAATAAAAGTAATCAAAGCGGACGAGTGTCGCAGATCCTTTCAGAGCCCAGCGAGGCGTCGTGACCCCGGCTTCTTTGATTGGTCCGGGCTGAACGCCTCCACACATGGACATGAGTTCAATTAAATATTATTCATGTCGCGCTAAATCACAGCAAGCGTTGCCTCAAGGCACTAAATGAACATGAGCGGTTACTCACAGCGTCGCCTCGATGGGCGGGGTTAGTGCCCAGCGAGTTTCGCCTGGCTGACTTTACCCACGGTTTAACCTGTACGCTCCACGGGTGTGGCTAGCAGCACCTGGCCAATCAGAAACATGGATAAATGTGCTCACAGCAGAGCGGCTGGTGTGAGGAAGCAGGACCGGTGTGTGTGTGTGTGTGTGTGTGTGTGTGTGTGTGTGTGTGTGTGTGTGTGTGTGTGTGTGTGTGTTAACACTGGGAGAGCTGCTGCATTAATCGTTTCGCCTGTGTTTAGCACAGCTCTGTGTTTACGGGACCTTAACGCTGAGCGGAATCACACCTGGACGGTGGGACTGTGAGGTCATCGGGCACAAACAGCTGTTTGAACGCTGACAGAACAAACGCTGCTGAACAGCTCGGAGGGATCTTTCATCTGATTGGTCAGTTACTTCACACCTGCTGGTCTCTAATCTGGAACCTCCCCTCACTCACTGAGCTCAGGTGAACAGGACGCTCATTTTCTATTAGCCCTCGATCCAATCAGGCTTCAGAGGAGTCGCCCCCTGCTGGATGTTAGACGGAGCGTAGGTCTAACATCCAGGCACCTGAGTTTGTTTAAAGCTGCTCTGTGATTGGAGGAGGTGGTGGGGTCAATGTCACGGCTCCACTCAGAGGTCATCCAGCTGCAGGTGCAGCTCTGGCGGTACCGGGTCACCTGATCGTGTCATAGCTGGAGGGATTCAGAATGCACGCGCATGCACACACCGGTCCTCTTCCAGAGGTGCAGCACCCCCTCCCCCTCCCCCTCCACCCCCCAGCCTCTGTATGCGCCGTCACAGTGCAGACAGAGGTTGTAAACATGGCGGCGGACGGGATGGTGCTCACCAACCACGATCATCAGACCCGCGTGGGGATCCTCACAGGTAAGGACACCGTGTCATCACATGCTAAAACGCCTGTGGCCAGCGCACCTGTGCGCCGTTTTGTGCCTGGCTGCCTGCGCACGTCGGTGTCACGATACGGGCTGTCTCCGCTGCAGAGCGGGCTAACGTTAGCCGCATGCTAACCGGTTTCCCCGAGAGCCGCGCGGCTGCTGGCGCACAGTTGCGCGTTTTGCGCTAAAGAGCGGGATTAGCGTGTTTGTGTGTGACTGCGGATTAACGTGTGAGCAGCGGCTGCACCTGACAGCGAAACTGCGACGCTCAGAGGTGTTTTATTCGGCGTGAAGCGGCCAGGAGGAAGAAGAAGGGCCGGGGAGCAGTTTCAGAATGCGAGGCGAGCTGCGCGTGCTGCAGTGAGAGCCTACCAGAAACCGTGCTTTTATTTTGGAGGTAACCCTGCGGTTTTCCGGTGTTAGCGGCCAGCTTGCCGGTGATATTTTGAGCAGTGTGCCGTTACGGGGCCGACATGAGCTGCATTATTCATGTCCCTCTGCGGGTCTGACGCGGGCCTCGGCTCGCGGTGGGCTTTTTTAAGCTAACGGGACCTCGCGGCTGTTTAGCGGCCGGAGTTTGACGCCGTTACTTTTCCTTTAACGCAGTAATGAGCGTTTTTCCTTCTCACGCCATTTAGTTCAACATTAAACGTGAACGCGCGACGCGGCACCGAAGCTGTAGCTGATGTTCGCCCCGGAGTCGTGCCCGCGGGAGGACTGGAACCAGTGAACCCAGTACGAGACGCAGGACAGGGATGCTAAGCTAACTGAGGCTAACAGGGGCAGCCCATTGTGCGCCCGGCAGGGGGCGCTGTGAGGGGCCCCTCGGTGATTTCCACCTGTTTCCATACAAAAATGTGTTTGTACAAACCCAGAATCAGTACTGTGAAATGAAACAAGTCAACTGTAACGATCTTGATTTTATTCACCATGATGCCGATTTGGCCCATAAAACACTAGCATTCGTGCTGATTGGTGAGTTTTGGAGTTCCAGGTGACGCCTCCTGCAGGTGTTAGCGTCGTAGTTAAAGCCCAGCAGGAGCTCCTATCAACAAGCAGACGCTGTTTGAAGGTGATGCTAACTGCTGCTAGCTTCTTGCCCCAAATCAAAATGGAGGACGTGTTGCTCACAGAAAGGTACTTCACTGCAAACAACATGCAGTTCTAAAAATAGAACTGCATGTTTTGTTTCAATCGTCTCTAGTAAAATCATGCTGAGACTTTCCATGAGAAGCATGTTTGTGCCTGCAGCTCCATGGAGCCCATCCATCCAGGACCAGCTCGACAGTGCCCTCTATGGGCAGCAGCCGCCGCGCTCGCAGTTTGGGCCTCGTTAGTGACGTTGATAAGCAGAGAAAGCAAAGTCTGAACACACCGATTAACACTGGTAACCAGAGCACGAGCTGTACTGGTCTCTCTCCGTAACACTGGTAACCAGAGCACGAGCTGTACTGGTCTCTCTCCGTAACACTGGTAACCAGAGCACGAGCTGTACTGGTCTCTCTCCGTAACACTGGTAACCAGAGCACGAGCTGTACTGGTCTCTCTCCGTAACACTGGTAACCAGAGCACGAGCTGTACTGGTCTCTCTCCATCGTAAGGTTTTACATTCAATTCAATGTTATTTACACAGCACCAAATCACAACATCAGTCGCCTCAAGGTGCTTTACATTGTAAGGTAGACCCTACAATAATACATACAGTGAAAAACCCAACAATCATATGACCCCCTATGAGCAAGCACTTTGGCGACAGTGGGAAGGAAAAACTCCCTTTTAACAGGAAGAAACCTCCGGCAGAACCAGGCTCAGGGAGGGGCGGGGCCATCTGCTGCCACCGGTTGGGGTGAAAGAAGGAGGACAGGATAGAGACATGCTGTGGAAGAGAGCCAGAACATGTCAGCACATCAGCACAAATGAGGTGTTACAATGAAGGAAATACAGCTTCAGTTGAACACGTGGTACAGCACACCGTTTCAGTAAATGTTTAACCAAACTCCAGAAGCGCTGTAGCTCGTCCTCCAGCAGCAGGAAGCGGCGGCGATGGGTCTGTGTCATGACTGTGGCGAGCTCTGGGCCGCTCCTCTTCGGGTCATTCCAGCACTCATGCACAGCTCTCTGAGCTCTGCAGCAGCTCCCTTCGTTCCTCTTTCAGCCGCTCTGGTGGGTCTTCGTCCTGTTGATGACCCAGTCTGGTCCCGTCTGTGGGACAGTTCGCGGCGCGCTCGGCTCATCGTCCCTCCTCCTCAGCTGCTCTGAGCGGTTTGTTTTGTGCTTCATGGTCGGGTCTGTCAGCACACGCCGGTCCCGATCTGTTCCTTTCTGTGAGCACGCTCTGATGTAGCTGTGAGTTTGTCCACTTTAACCTGTGAAGCAGAGAGGCTGCACTTGGCGTTTCACAGTTTCTGTATTTTGACCCATTTTCTGTTAAATGCATACTAAGTTTAATATCTCACTTTTCTTTTTAAGCTCGTATTTAAATCATGTCAAACTAGCTAAGGAGCACATTACTTGTATTACGTCCGGTCCTTCTTTCCTACTTTCTTTTCACCGTGACTGCTCCTGCTAAGAAGCGCTGATCGAACGTTTCCAGGCGGGATGCTGACAGCTTGAGTTCCTGAAATAAAATAAAGTAATAAAAGTCGAGAACAAAATGCTAAATAAAATGAAAAACCTGTTTTGGCGTTACTCTTCTTGCTCGTCAGATGGAGTCTTTCCTTCTGGTATTCATATTGAAAACTAGTCTGAGGATTATTTGGAGCTGTGAATCAGGCGAGGATACTCGAGTCCAGGAATAAGTGGGAGGATGGGTCCACTAGAGAAGTGAACCAAACAGCTGAAACCAAGTCGACTGACTTTGTCCCACTTTGACGCTGAAGTCCAAAGTCTGGATGAGGAAGGTCAGGGCTTCCTTTCATGTGTTCCCTCTCGGTGTCTTCTTGGTTCCTTAGATGAGATGCTCTTTGCCAGGTCATCGTTTGTCTACATCCTTTGACTCAGGCACTGAGCACGCCTGCAGGATGGCGTTCTTCTAAAAGCTTTGTGGATGTGAGCGAGTGTTTGAATCTGCCGAGGTCTTCCCTGCCCGCTCCTCAGAGTTGTCAGACCGCCGTTTCCTACGTCTTCCTCTGCAGCGCTGCACCCTGAGCAGGTCCTTGAAGGCCAGCCCTTCAGCTCTCATGACACGGCCACAATATTCGAGTCAGGAGGTGTTCGCCCGGAGCCCTGTGCTCTTCAGCGGTCCTGCAGAGTCAGTGTTGGTCATGTGATCAGTGCAGGAGAAACCTGGGTCTTCTCCGCGGTTTTGTTCACACGGATGACGCTATGACCTGTTCAGCTCATTTCAGCTTTTTCATTTGGAGACTGGATGATAATATTTTGGTGTCTGTGTTCGTGTAAATTGTGGAGAATCTCTGATCCATCCGTTTTTATCCTTGGACTCTGCTACAGCAGCGTTGCATGATTCACACTAGGGCTGCCCCGATCAGTCCACTAGTCACGATTAGTCCACTAGTCACGATTAGTCGACTCGTCACGATTGGTCGACGACTAATTTAATAGTCGACGAGTCGTTTGAAGCTTTGTAAGATCCCAAAGACGCAGGAATAAGTAGTAGGATTTAAGAGTGTAATAACAGACTGAAACAGAAGGTGGCAGCACTGCATGTACAAGGATGCCAGCTGCCGTTAAACCCCGAAGAAGAAGAAGCTGTGTCCCAGAATTCATAGCGCGGCCCTGCTTCAACAGTACCTGTGGCTAGTTAGCTTTAATATGACTCTTATTATTCTTTGTGGGTCACAAAATAAAGGTTGGACATGTTTCCAGGCGAGAATGTAGCTGTGTAAACCTCAAATATCTGCTCAGTTTATCAAGACCCCACATATTTTCAAAAGCTCCCACGTTTCCGTCTGTTACCCACCAGCTCCATAGCTAGCCGGGGGTCACGGCTCAGTATAGCCGGTGAGAACAGCGGACTCCCGGCAACACGTGTTCAAACCCACCGCCGTCTTTCACTACTCAGGTTAAACATGATATATAAGTCACTTAGAGAACTTAAACATGTTATTGTTTGGCTTTGTTA
>VURO01019318.1:0-10645 GCA_015108175.1 Pelvicachromis taeniatus
CAGCTACATTCTCGCCTGAAAATATGTTAAACGTTTATTTTGTGACCCAGAAAGAATAGTAAGAGTAATATTAAAACTAACTAGCCACAGACATTGTTGAAAACTGAGCAGGGCCGTGCTATGAATTCTGGGACACAGCTTCTTCTTCTTCTGGGTTTAACGGCAGCTGGCATCCTTGTGCATGCAGTGCTGCCATCTTCTGTTTCAGTCTGTTATTACACTCTTAAATCCTACTACTTATTCCTGCGTCTTTTGGGACCTTACAAAGCTTCAAACAACGCGTCGACTATTAAATTAGTCTTCGACGATTTTGATAGTCGACTAATCGTGGCAGCCCTATTAGGTATACAGCTTGTGCTGTCACATCACTCACTCTTATCGTCAGTATAGCGTACATATGTCAGTATCATGGATCACATTAGCTGGCTAATTAATATGCCGACCTACAGACTGCCAAGAAAGCACAAATGTCACACAGAAAATGTTTTAAGTTGTGTTACAATCTGGTCACATATTACATGAAAACTGTTACAGAGCCATTACAGATTTGCCACGTGTGCACAGACACATCGACAGACTCTCCAAAGGAAATGCTTTATGCCTACCACACAAACCTCCCTCTACAGAGAGCACTGCGGCAGGTGAAACATCAGCTCTGTGTGGCGTGACGACAACACTTTCAACTCTGTGGTGATAAAAACGCACACAGCTAAGTCCGATGGAATTCTGCATTGTTTTCCTGTCACAATTGCCTGTCGCACTTTTGTGTCATCATGAAGTGCCCTCATTTTCAGTGGTTTTGACACTTCATGGGAGATGCAGCCCCACCAGATGTTTACTTTGGTGAGCAATTTTTGTTGCAATATTTGCATAACAATAGTGATGATGGGAATTAACAGAATTTGCATTTCCTGTTGTCGTGCCTTTCTGCGTTTAAATTTTTGCTTCTTTAGGCTGGTGAATTCGGCACATGGAAAACCGACTTAATGTCACAGACGTGTTTGGGGAAGGGGTGGGAATTTAATGAATAATACATTCTTAGAATAATAATTTTGCATAACGTCAACGCTGGTGTCGGAGCAATTTGCTCATCATGTAGAACAACAGGCAGGCGAACAGCAGACGGAGCAGCTGAAAAACAGGCGAGTCTGTGGCAAAGATTTCCTTTCAAACGCCGGGACTAACCTGCGTGTCCCAGATGGAACAGGATGGTGCTCGGAGAGAAGCTGAAGCTGGAGATGTTGGCGCCGAGCTTGAACCACTACAGAGGAGAGAGGGGAACAAAACACAATGTGATTTTTCGTCCTCTGCAAGAGGACAAAAGAGCCAAAAAAAAAATTGTTTACCGCCTAACACACAATGAACTGATCCAGGACAACAATGACTATTATTCATCACTGAAAATGCCAGGGGGAAAAAATACACTATAGCTTTTGTGATTTCAAATTAAAACAAGTATTATAGTCATACTGGACTAGAGTCTCATTCACTGTCTGTGAAGGCTTCATACTGAAGAGCTTTTCAAGAGGGGGAAAAAGATCACAGCACAGAGCAACAGCACAGGCTCTATCAGGGACAGCTTGGACTGATAATGAAATAGATTTGTTTGTAGGTGTGTCTCTTTAAATAGCAAATTACTTCCATACGTATACGAAACCACAGCTAGATGGAGAGTGGAGAAAAAAAAGAAAGAAAAAAAAAGGAAACATTTTGTACAAATGTATTATTATTACTACCAGAATGAGCAGCAGCAGGAAGGGAGACAGGATGAGTGCAGTGAAGGTGTTGGAAACCACTGTGGGGGGCTTCTTCTCAGGTTCTCTGAACAGATGCTGCACAAACATGAGGAGAGTTTTAAAATCAAGCTGCACTCACGTGAGCTGTCACATTCCATCATCAGCCAGTAAATGAGATGTCAAGAGAGCATAACTAGTACCTGAATCTCTGGTTTGGGTACATAAAGAGTCTTGGGTTGAACTGTTGCCGGGGCCTCCTCATCCACGAACTTCAGGACAACGTCGGCCTTTCAAAAGATTAAAAGTGGGTGAGCCGCGTTTACGTTAGAGAGGACTCGTTGTCGCCAACAGGCCTCAGACACTCACCACGTTCCACAGGATGGGATTCTCTAAAGTGGCGTCTCCAACGATGAGGTAGAGAGAATAGGTGCCAGAGATGGAGTCGAATTCGGATTTGCGCTCGGCTGTGTCCAACTCAAACTTGTACAGGTTCTTGCTGTCGGGTTCGGCCACAAACACGACCTCCTGGCCAGTTTTCTGATTGTGCAGCCGGACAAAGGTCTGCAACATGAACATTAAACAGGTTTTTGTCATCAAGCGAGGGTTTGGGCTCACCCTCCTGCCATCAGTGTGTGTCTTCTTGCGTTTGCGTTCACTATAATGGCCGTATGGTAACAAAAGCGACCATGAAAGCAGATGAAGTCAGAAAAAAGCGCTCTGTCAGCAGTTTGCTGCAGACATGTGTTCCTGTCACACTTTGATTACACACCTGGTGAGGCGTGAGCTCCACCCCAGTGTTAACGTCAACCAGCTGGAAGGACATGGCAAAGTTCTGGTGGCTGTCTGCTGTGAAGGAGCTCTTTGCTTTGGAAGGATAGTCCACCCTGCATGTGTATATATATGAGAGAGAGAGAGAGAGAGAGAGAGAGAGAGAGAGAGAGAGAGAGAGAGAGAGAGAGAGAGAGAGAGACACACACAAAAACAGATGAAAATCATTTAGCATTTTACTTTCGTCTTACGATGGATCTGCAAAAGCTGCAACCATTTTTTAAATTTGATCTCCAACCTGGTGGTCTTCGTGCCGATGCTCTGGTCCTTATCCACCACAGAGAGGTCCATGCTGGTCACAGCCACCTCTGTGGACACCTTCACTTTAAGCTACAGGTGGACACAGAGTACAAAGTAGAGTCATGACTACAGTGTGTGCACACACAAAGCGATGAGAATTCAGTGGTTCCCCACACAGACTGCGCATGTGCAGGCAGCCCAGGTATATTAAAGCCTGAGCAGAGTATACTGGGTGGATCACACCTGTGATTGCTCTAAAAAGAATGGACAATCCCCTTACTCTTGTTTTGAAAGTTTAATCACTGCTCAAACGTACCCCTGATATGGTTTAATATGCTACTGTGGAAAACCTCAACACCATTCAGCTGCTTCCCCAGAGAGGATCTCAGACTCAAACTCCACAGTAGCTGGACCAAAGCTGCATCAGCAGCCCTGGAGGGCCACTCCAACCAAAATGTGTAGCACATGGTACACGATAAGACGAGGTATATCGGAAGAGATATGAAAACATCTATCGTTTCATATTATAAGCTATCATTTGTTTCGTGGTGTCGCAAAATAAACTGTTTATGGCAATATTTGTTTCATGGTTTTGATGGTCACCGTGGTGGCTTTATTGATTTCTCTCTTTCTCGTATATTTAAAATAACCACACTGCGGACGGACAAGCGACTGTTTTTACGCGTACTTTCGTTAGCAACAACAACGGTAAAACCATCGCGTTGCTCCGTCGTCCGCTGGTTTATTTTCCACATAAACTTTTCACAATAAAGCTCAAGATCCTGTTGAGAGATGGAGAGAGTTTACAGATGAGAAGCAATAAAGAGCCGTCAGGTGCTCAAACATAAAAACAGGCTTTTCCCAGCAGCACGCCATGTAATATATACTCACCTATCTAAAAAGATATAGCTTCATGCATCGGTCAAAAACACTCGACTCCAGGTACACGACGCCCAGCAGAAAACACTTCACACAAGTCGAGTTGCCCGAGATTCACAGAAAATGCACTATTTTCTGATATACATCGTTATTAGGATGAGAAATGTTTATATCGGGATATAAGATTTTGGTCATATCGCACAGTTGGAGAGCTGGTCCATACACGACTACACTCAATGAGAACTACCAGCGCCAACTCCAAGACGGCGGCATCATTCCTTGTGGATGAGAGATTTGCTGGATTGGCATATTTTACTTCGTTTTCTTTCACAAAGTACATGGCAAACAAAATATTTGCTGATATGAAAACCTTATGAAAATACCTGGACATACCTGAGCCCCCATCACAAACATGTTTTTCTTCTCCCCCCCCCCGGCTCGTCTTACCAATTAAAGCTGATAAGATTTAAAAGAAGATTTTCAGTGACTTAAACTGGGACTTCTATTAAGCTGCTGGACTTACGAGGAACCAGTGTTTAACATTTGAATGCAAATGTTAAACACTGGTGCGGCAGGTAAAACACACACACACACACGCACACGCACACGCACACGCACACACACACACACACACGGTTTGAGTGGTCTGGCCAATGATTTCTGTAACTGGGTTCACATCCACTTCAGGTTGTGACTGGCCAACTGTAAGGAGCTGAGAAAGCAGCCCGATTTTCTACTTCTCTCTCTCTAGTATTCCTTTTTCCATTGGACACGCAGCATTTTACAGTACTTCTCCTGTGAACAACCAGGTGAAACATCCTGACTGTCTCCATGGAGAGTGTGACGAAGTGCACCCTTGTTCCCACATACTGCACAGTATCCTGTCATTCCCCACCCTCCAGCTTTGTCACGTCTCAACAGGAATGAACATGAGCTGGACAATTATGTGCTTCTTATTTTTGTTTTTCACCATGAAGAAAACAAGATCATCTATACAAACATCTCCCTGATCAGCTTTTATGTCGTTCTATTTATTTGGTTTTCAGCTGGATTGTAGCGAACGTTTAAGGAAATCTGTTAAAAACACATTTTTAAGTTAAGAAGTACATAAATACATGTCAATATCAGCAGTGAAAGGAAGCTCCTCGAGCGCTGTAGAGGACCACCGTTAAGCCCAACAGTCAAGCAGGCCCTTTGTCACTAACACAAAGGGCCTGCTGGTTGGTGGGATGGCCAGGACACCAGATCTATCAGCATACGTGCAGTAATTTCTTTGATTATATGAATATTTCAAAATGCCTATTGTGGATTTTACAGGAGTTAAAGCTGCATCCACACCAGAAGCAACGCAGCGACCAGAGCCCACAGAAAGGAAACAAGTGAAATAATCACTGGGATGCAAAGTTGGTGGGATCCGACATCAACTTTTCTCAACTTCCAGGTGAGCGACTGGAGTGAGTGCAGGATACTGACGATTGAGATATGACCTGGTAGTAAACACATTAACTAGAGCCTGGAATGCCTGCAAGCGATGAGCTGTCAGCTTCGAAGCGAATCATTTCGCGTGGACACACTTTAAGAAGTAAAACTCGAGCTACACGTGTCGTATATTCATAAAAAAGAAAGATTTCTGAGAATCTATGCAGCGCTGTTCAAAACTAAGCACGCCCCTTCATTCAACAGCTTGCAGAACCACATTTAGCAGCACAGTCACTGTTTTCTGCATGAGTTTATCCGTCACATCGTTGTAGAGGAATTTTGACCCCACCCTTCTTTACAAAATTGCTTCAGCTCATTGAGGTTTGACTATATTTGATTAAGACATTCATTTATGCACAGCTCTTAAGATCCTGCTTGAGGTTGAGGTCTAGACTTTGAGTGGACCTTTACAACATGTTGATTTCTTTTCCCTTTCAGTCATTCCAAACTTAACTGTCAAAACGACAGCCTCACATTTTACTGTGAAATACTGTAACTGGAAGCAAAAGAGGACCAAATCATCATGTTTCTGCTTAATAGCTGCTACGAAGAGTTTGTGCTGATGTACATTATGGCCAAACATCTCCACCTCATTCACATTAGATTTACTTTAATAATCAACAGCTTCCTGAAATCAAGACACATAACTGTGTTTACAATTTGAACGATTTCCAAATCTAAGGTTTTTATATTTACAGAATAGCATTCTGGGTAATGTCATCTTTCCAGGTAGAATAACAGTAGAACAGCTGGGAGGATGTTTGAGGTGACATTTAAAGACAGGAGGATGAAAAGACGTGACGTGCGCTCACGTAACATGTGACCAACAGAGAGCTGTGTCTGTTTTAAGCGTTTGACTTTTTTCATATTTGCTCGTTGCTTTGCTCTGCAGACACTAACGAGTCACATATTTGGCTCAAAACAGCAGCAACTAAGTGACCTTAGGCGCACACTACAGGCCTGAGGGAAATATTTCATTTTAGTTATTGACTGACTACTGTTAAGCATGCCAATTCCAGCTAAATGTAGCAAGAAAAAACTGACCTCAACATGATTGGCAACCAGCCGGCTGTCCCCGGTCACTGCAATGGCGAACTGGTAATATCCACTGGCTGGCTGGCTGGACATAAAGTTCAGTTCAAAGATGCCACTGAAAAGGAGACAATAAGATTAACTGAGTATAAAAGCTGGGGTTGCCTTCACAATTTACTGTTAAATGAAAGTACGCTGGGATATTGTGTGACGATTAGAAACGCAATCATGACGACTGTCTGCTTTAATACTGGAGTTCACCCTGTTGTTGGGGATAAATGTAAACTTCTGCTGAACCTGAGAGACGACCGTACAACTAACATACATCTGCCTTCTTATACATACTCATTAATTGTGAATGGTGCTTGGTTGAGAATGGCAGTCTTCGAGGCCACGGCGTATGCAGATTCCACCACCACGTTGGCAGAGTCGAGTGGTTGAGACATGACATCAGTGACAAGGAGCTGTGAATCAGAAAGAGAGAGAGAGGGTGATGTGACTGTAAGGTGATTAAAAAACCCCACTGAGGGCTGTCGATAGAACACGATCCTTCATGTGTACCTGCAGGGTTGGCTGGCTGTGGGAAACAGTAGCTGGGCCCTGGGCACTGACGACTACTGGTACGTGGAAGCGGTTGCCAGATAGAGCAGCGGCGGCACTTGCCACACTGAAAGCCTCAGCCAGAGAGTCCCAGGATTTCTTGCTGAAGATAGAGTTCACCAGCTGGATGACCTGGTCCTGTGTGGAGAGCACATTTGCCATCAGTACCAATCCAAATTGATATAAGTTAAGCTGGCACAGCACCTCACAAACAGATATCAGACCTCTTTGATAGGAGGCTCCATGTCCACGTGATCTGACAGGGAATAAGCAGCCGTCACAAACATGGCGGTTGCTTCGAGTCCCTCTTCAAACTGGAGGTAGAGGCCACCAAGGTCATCCAAGCGAGCTGTCAGATCCTGGAAGGGAAGAGCCATCAGAAGGGGAGTTAGAATTTATCTTCATTTCTGTCCTGTATATTGTTACAGTGATAGATACTCTTATTAAACATGGCCAGGGTCAGCATATGTGCAAGTGACACCTCAGAGTCAAATGTTCAGACTTCAGAGGTTTTTTCTACTCCTGACTCCTTATTGTCAGAGAGAAGATATCACTGACATGCTCAGCTCATCTGTTGTTTACACCATGGGATTGCAAAAAGCTAAAATGCCTCGTTTCAGACAGTGATTGAACCAAGAGACTGTCCCAACACAAACACAAAGTACAACGCAAATGTGGATCATTTTCAGCTTTACGTCATCCAAAGCAATCCTTCTAGGGTCTAAGAAAAAAAATGAAACCAGAAATAAATACAATAGGTCCTCCTTTTAAGATACAGCATCGCTTGCTATCAAGTCAAAAACGGTGAGACAGCACCATCTGGTGGTAGTTTTAAAGTTCACCTCAATTTCTTCCAGTATTCCTCCAAGCTCTGCCTGCTGGGAAAGCTGGGATGCTGTTTGCAGAGCCATGGTGATGCTGTCCAAAGAGAACACGCATTGAATGTAAAATAAGATGCTTAGACTCTCTTTAATTTTATTGTATTTTTTTTTGGATAATGACAACTGAAATGCATCTAACACTTACGCCATAACATTATCCTCCTTGTTGATCCGGGCTGTCAGAGAACCTACAACTTCCTGGGAAGCAAGAGGAAGCCCAAGAGAGCTGAGAGCGCTCACAGCCCGATGAATCTGAGTCATGGTCGAATCTTCACTCACTGCGGCCAGAAGGAGGTCGCGGGTTTCATTGGATACAGGGATCTAAAGAGTTAAAAACAAACACAACGCACACAATTTTAACTCTTGCAAAGCACTCACACGTGTTGTTCAGACCCACTTTTACACTTCTTTCTAACAGAAAGAAGAGATAACAGACAGAGAGACGCCATGAGATATTTTTATACCTCACATCCTGAAATGGCACGACTGATCTCAGCAGCAAAGAAGAGTGAATCAACACTAGAGGAATCAAGCTGGGATTTCACAAACTGGCACACATCCTAAAAACAGACAAACAGAAAACAGCCACGTTGTAAAGGCCGATGGGAGTCTAGATTCCATATATTACATATGCAAATTATGAAGGACTGTTTTTCTCACTTCGTGATCGGGAACTGTCGCTCCCAGCTTTGTCAGACCTACAACAGAGTAGTATGCGGACTCCAGGTCAGTGAACTGCTGGCTCAGGAGGTTCTGCAGTCGGGCCACATCAGACAGGGACAGGTAATGTGTCGGTGTGAGCGCCTGAGCTCCGGAAAGAGCCAAGCTGAGGAGGAACAACGCGAACAGCCCTGCGGACACAGAGCATGGACTAAGTAAATGTGAATTCATAAACACAAAATGAGAAATATAATAAACTGAATAATACATTTTATAATAGCTTATAGCTTCTCAAGATACAATTCATTCATTCATGTAACGCTCGCTCGTGCAGATCTAGCTACGAGCCAGCGAGCTAACGTCAGTAGGAAACGGCACACTGCGAGCACAGAGCGGTATTTTTCCGCCAACGCTAAAACCTGCATTTCAACAATAGCTTACACAACATGGATAAAACCAAAGATGCACATAAATGACATTAAATCCGGCGTTCTGTAAAGGACTCTACTCACTAGACCGGTCCATGTCTTGAGGTCTAATGCAGCGTCACCAAAACCGACGATTACTTCCGGTGTCTCAGAGCGCGACCGGTCACTAGAGGGATATCCGGCTGAACATGTTCCATTTCAAAATAAAAGCACTCAAACATTACTATTTTATTATTTTAATCTATAATTACGTGCACGTGTAACACGCAGTGTAAATAAAATAATGGACTATATCTACATTTTATGACATCGAATGCAAACAGTAGATCATGTTTGCAACTATCAGCTGTGTCGTCGCAATATTGCAATCGGATTCTAGATGCTTTCAGGAAATTTCTAGATTTTTTTGTACCTTTTGTGTGTGCCAATGAGAGCAATATCAGAACCGTATATATCATTGTAATATAATCTTTTCTCATAGGACTTGTATTTTCATTTCAATTTATTAATATAAAAAAGTAATCATTTAAATTGTAAGCATTTAGAGATTTAGATCTTGCATTAAGAAAATGCATTGAAGATGTAACAAGTTGTGAGTGGAAAATTCTGAAAGTTAATATCTTAATGGATACACACCAAGAATCTCAGCAAACAAAAAGCAACTTAAGGAAAGAACTTTAAGTTCTAACCTCACTAATTCCTGATTGTTGGGTCTTTGCTTTGTAATATAATGCGACCCAATTCAAGTGTTGTGAATTGGTGCTACATAAATATAACTGAACAAACTGTTAGATAAACTAAACAAGCTCCAATCATTACACTACATTTTCAGCACATTCACGCTAAAAACAAATCCTACTTTATACACCTTAAATTGCTAGGACTGAATGACAAAGTTGCAGCAGCACAATCAAAAAGCAAGTGTATTGTATCATCAGTATTTTATTCAATTCTGTAACATTCTTGTATGATAGAGCAAACAGTCAACTTTATTTACAGTGTCAAATTTTTTATAATCCCCTTTGCACTGACAGTTGGTGTCTGACGCCTTCACTACATCTTGCATAAATGACTATTACAGATTAAAATTTAAGATGTGCACATCTTGATTGGTAGCTCCTCACCTTTAAAGATATGATTAGTGTCAATTTCTCTCCAATGTGTGGGAAGCCACAATTTGTGTGTACTGAGATGCATTATAAAAAGAATCTATACATGCTAAATAGATCCTACAATAAGTGTTCCCTTCATGCATTACTGATCAACATGTAAATCCTCCATAACACAGAACCTGGACATGGAGGGGCAACCCCAACCTTTGTACAACACACAATGTTAAAAACACTGTTTAATCACAGACACATTATGTCATGTAAAAAACTTTTTTTTTTTTAGCGATGGCAAAACTATACAGCCTCGATTTTTCATTTACACATTCATTCTTTTCAAACACACTGAAACAACAACTATGGAATTAAACATGTCCGGCAGCCTGAGTCTACATCTAAAAGCAACATTCTCTTTCAGACCGGCCTAACACTGTCAATAACCTGATCGCTAACGAGTTGTTCAAACGCAGCGATAACCTTACACGACATGACCCTTTCTCTGCCACAAAGTACACCAAGCCCTGAGGAGAAAGGGGAAAATAGAAACTGTATGTTGTAAGTAACATTTTGGTGTAAAAAGACGAGCCATCTCAGGAAAGGATCAGAGCCCGGCTGTGGGCGTGGGATTTTAGTGAGCGGAGGTAACGCCGGGCTTTCTCTGTCATTATTAACTGGTCTTTAGTTTGTCCGCAAACAACCATTTCCCATTCCTTTGACATCTGTGGGGGGGGGGGGGGGGGAAAAAAAAAAAAAAAAAAAAAAAAAATAAAAAT
>VURO01019319.1:0-13254 GCA_015108175.1 Pelvicachromis taeniatus
GTGGCGGTGTGCCTTACATCACTGCGTCTGATGCTTTGCTCTGGGTGATGTAAGGCTTGGATGCAGCTGCTCGGTCATAGAAACCATTCCATGAAGCCCTCTGCACACTGTTGTTGAGCTAATCTGAAGGCCACGTGAAGTTTGGAGGTCTGTAGTGATCGACTACAGTTGATGACCTCTGCGTACTGTGTGCCTCTGCTGACCCTGTTCTGGGATTTTACCACTTGGTTGCTGTGATGCATCGTTTCCATTTGCTGACCGTAGATTATGTAGTAGCAAGGCAATTTCACAACTGTACAGGTGGCATCCTATTACGGTACCACACTGGAATTCTCTTCTGAGAGCAACCCATTCTTTCACTAATTTTTGTAGAAGCACACCACACGCCTGGCTGCTTAATTTTATACACCTGTTGCTATGGGAGTGACTGGAACACCTGAATTCAATGATATGGATAGGTGGGTGAATACTTTTGGCAAGTGCATTCTATGAAGGAGACAGACGTATATTGTGTTTCATCTTTGATCTCTCTTGGCTGACTACAGCATGCTTGTCCTCCAGCCATAGCTAGGACCATGTGCTTGAATTGGGAGGGGTAAGAAAGAAAAACTCAGTGGACTTCAATCTGCAATCTACTGACATCTTGTGGTGAAAACTTTACATCCTGTAACTTCTTGTTTGAATTTGCAAAATTAATCAGCACATCTGCACCACCCAGCTGTTTTTCATGTGTTCATTCTGTCTGGGACAGCTAATGAGAGAAAAGGTTTAAAATGGGGTGAACTGCAGGCCAGTATCATGGCCAATAAGGATCGACTGGAAGTGGAGCAAGAATATTTAATTAATTAATCAGACGATCAGTCACTAAACAGGTTAATTTAATAAACATATTTTGCATTGATAGGATACATTAGATTTTCCTATGACATGCATTGAAGACACTTTTGCTGAGGAACTTATTTGTCAGGATGGGAGAAGGCATTCTTAAACAGACAATGCGACTGATTCCATTACTTCTGTATGAGAATACATAATAATTCATGTTTGTGTGAGTCTCTGTAGTGTTGTGTTGTTTATTTGCATTCCAGGTCCTTCAGGAGAGGTTCACCAAGTTCGCATCAGAAACCAACAGCATTGGCCAGCAGCGCATGGAGCAAGTGAACAAAATGGTGAATGAGATGATAGACTGCGGCCACTCAGACGCGGCCACTATCGCTGAGTGGAAAGACGGACTGAATGAGTCGTGGGCTGACCTGCTGGAGCTGATGGAGACCCGCAGACAAATGCTGGCAGCATCACACCAGCTGCACAAGTTTTTCACTGACTGCAAGGAGGTACGTTCAAATCCGATATCAGACAGTGACTCAGGTGTGCCCTGTTCTTCCTCCACATTACAGGTAGACTGTCTGGGTGTGATTTGCAGCTTCTATTTTTAAAGCACTCATGTTGACAGCGTTGTCCTGTGTTGTAGGTCTTGGCTCAGATCGCAGGGAAGACGAAGCAGCTGCCAGAGGTGAGGGCATGCCAAGCCAACATTACCAATCCAGCCACCCTGCAGAGACTCATGCACTCTTTTGAGCATGCCCTTCAACTTCTAGTTGCACAGGCAAGTGATGTACTCACCAGACTTATTTTTGTCACAAAATATATTATACGTTTTAGACAAAGCAAACTTAGACTAAAAACTAAGGCTAATCTTTTATTAATTAAACAGACTGACACATGTCTTTATGCAGGTGAGGCAGCTGCAGGAGAATGCTGCCCAGCTGAGGACCATCTATGCTGGTGAGAAGGCTGAGGCTATTATGGTCAAAGAACAGGAAGTGATGGATGCATGGAAGGAACTGCTGAGCTCTTGCGAGGCCAGTCGTGTCCAAGTGACTTCAGTAACCGATAAGGTCCAGTTCTTCTCAGTGGTGCGTGAAAACCTAATGTGGATGGAAGGAATCATGGGCCAGATAGGGTGGGATGAGCCAAGGTAAGGTAGCATATGTTTGTTAAGGTGTGGTTCTTCTTTATTACAGTCTGCAAAAGATGTATTACAGCTTTAGAAAGTGCATTTTTGTCTGTGTTCAGTTGAACCAAATGTGTCTGTCGTCTTATATGGTCATTGAAGATCGAATGTTAATATTGTCCTCTGTGCCACTTTGACCTAATTTCATATGACATCTGCTTATACAGTTTCTTTTTGTTTTTTGTTGTGGGGGGGTTTGGTACGCTGCCTTTATTTGTCATGTTCCCAACCAGTGCCACTGTGCAACTTGCAGCATTTTCATATTTGGCCTGAAATCTTCCAGCAGATGTCACCATATCAGCATATGCATGAACATACAGCACTATGGGACCCACAAAGATGGCAAAACATATGCACATGTAGTGTGTTTCGGTGCAGCTACCATTTTTTATGCCTCTACAACAAGCTGCAATTAAAGACATTGAGCCCTCCTCAACTTTTGATCCCCACCATCCTTTTCTCTCATTGTGTCATTTTTTGGCACTACCCCCTGAAAATGTTCTTTGTTTTCATCTCTGGCTATAAGATTGTGTCCTCCTTGTCCTCAACCTTCTTCTTCTTCTTCTTCTTCTTCTTCTTCTTCTTCTTCTTCTTCTTCTTCTTCTTCTTCTTCTTCGTCATGCAGTCTGCTAGATTTTCTTCATATTAACTTTGACACCGCAATTCTTTCACTCAGTCTAAAGAGAGTGTCTTGTGCAGGGTAAGAATGCTTTCACACTCATCCGGGTAATAAATGAAGGCTGGTGTGGTCTCTGTTTGACAGTACTGTGTCCCTCCTTCCCAGTCAGAGGTTCTGACAAGAATATGCCGATACAGTATTGGTCAGTTACTGATTTTTGTGTGATTCATTCATAGAAATGGCTTGTAAATGAGGCTCATTGGACCCTTTTGCTCTTTGCCAGATTGTATGGCAATTTCTTTTGGCCTGCAAACTATCGCTGCCTATAGAATCACAGTGCTAGTATTCAGTGTTGAGAAGGTTACTTTGAAAATGTATTCCACTACAGATTACAGAATACACGGCCCAAAATGTAGTTTGTAACGTAATCTATTACGTTACTCAATATGAGTAACGTATTCTGAATCCTTACTTGCTATATTATGCTTTTTACAACTACATGAATGTACTATTGCTGTGTGATTTATTACTATTACTGAAGTGTACTCGCCATACCAATGCCAACTAGATTTTTATATGTTAATATAAAATGAGTAACAGTAGGTGGACATTAGGTAAAGCTGCACATTTAGCAGTGATCTTGTATAGAAAACTATTTCTGTATCTTGTAATATGTTTTCTTTCGGTCTGCTTTCAGAACTGCACATGATTATTTGCAGCTAGCGGGTTGTAATGCAGCCTTCAGTCATAGTAATAAATCACACAGCAATAGTACATCGAGGATACTGAAGTGGTATATAACCCAGGTAGTTACCACAACTAAAACAAGGTAGTTGCAGTAGGATAACATTAGTTTTTAAAAAAGAACGTGCTCCAGCTGAGAGCTGCTGACTTCGTCCATCAGTTTGTTCTTTAAATGTGGTGTCAGAACTTCCAAGTAAGAAAGCATTCCTGCCCGTGCACTGCTGGCTCTGGGTCCACTGTGTGTAACTCACACCACCATCATCTCATTGGAGGGCCACTTTAGTGTTCAAGTAGTTAAAAAAAAAAAAGACCAAACGAACAAGAAAACACCCACAAATATTTCCTAAAATGTAGTGTTTTGTTTGTTTGTTTGTTTGTTTTTTATTTCAAATGTTGTATAACAAGACGAAACTGCAAACGTGAACACAATTTCTGTACTCACTCTTAACTTTTCATTGATCAGCCAAACAAACAGACTGGCACTCTCTTTGAGACCAGACACGTGACAGCACTTCTGCTATCATTTTGTTTGTATTTAACAAAATTAAAATGCAGACATAAGCGTACACATTAGTTTTTGGCTGCTATTGAAAATTGTTTTCTTTTTGTTTGTACTCCTGTTAGCTCAACCGTAGTAAAGAGATCTCTGGCTAATACGTCGGGTTTCGTGTCGGGCTGGTAGCCGGAAAACACGAATACAGTGTACAGTGGAGTCTGAACAGCTTACTTAACAGCCAAAAAGAGAGCCTGACTCAAAAAGAGAGCCTGACTCTTTTTGAGTCAGGCACTCTTTCTGCCCATCAGGCACTCTTTTTGGCTGCAGTGGTTATTATTATATTTACATGCTTCCATCTCCCGTTTCTGGTCAGTGACAACTCATACTTTTCGACTCTCCTTTTTCTCACTCCCTCACACTCACACACATAATTTGGTCTATGCCTGTAACACTTTCTTTGCATCATTATACAAGTAGGGTATGGCCTATGTATGTATGTATGTATCTAAGTATGGCCGCGAGATTGAGACCCAGGTATTACAGCCTCTTATCGCGTGTTTTGTTTGGGTTTCCAACAGCGTGGAATTACCAAAAATAGAGAGGGGCTAGCCTAAAATATGAAACAGGAAAAGGTCGCAGTGTAATCCATTTATTTCAACAAAGTAACTGTATTCTGATCTGATTGTCACCTTTTTAAACTGTAACAGTAACAGAATGCAATTACTCATATTTTGTATTTTAAATGTGTATTACGTTACTCCCCAACACTGCTAGTATTGCTAAATAAGGAGAATAATGTGGCAGTTAAACAACTGTTTAAGAACTAGAACTGTCAGGATTCCTTTTAAAAATATTTTGTGAGGGGGTTAATGTAACCAGAATAAACTGATCTGTGTTGCTCAGGGATCTGACAGCTCTGGAGGGGATGATGAGACAACACCAGGAGCTGAAAGCCAAAATAGATGGCCGCAGCAAGACCATACAGCAGTGTGCAGATCTCGGCAAGATCCTGATTGCTGCTGGCAATCCTGCTTCAGAGGAGGTCTGACAAAGAAAATAAATTCACGCTGTTAATATGAGAATATATAAAAATCATCAGTTAGTTAATTAATTACCGTCATGAAACAAACCTACCTCTCAATGCAGATAAGAGAGAAGTTGGACAGTCTTCTGACTAAGCAGAAGGATCTTGTTGAAAAATGGGACAAACACCATGAAAGGCTGCAGCGCAGTGAGTAAATAGAATACTTCGTAGACGAATACTTAGGAGCAAAAGCGGTTCTTAACAAAACACTCTGTTAAATGTTAAATGGGCCTAAACTATGAATGTTTTCCCTTTCATTCTGCTATGTGCATTTAATATGTCATGAATCATATATGAAGCTTACTGTTCTTTTCTAGTTGAGCTGACACTACAGATTTACTCTCAACACAATTTAACCAAAAAGACTGAAATCCAAGCTGTGACATAAATGATAAAAATTCCCACATAATACCTACACAAACGTGTAATTAGCAGATTCTGCTGAGTATACATTAAACATGTAGTGAGTTGGTAACAGCGTGGTTGGTCTTCTTTCACTTCCAGAGCAAGAAAAATTCCAGTTTGCCCAGGAGACGGTAAAAGCAGAAGCCTGGCTAAAGGCCAAGGAGCCGCTGATCGCTACCAGGCATCAAGAGGGAGGAGTAGCCCAAGCCCAAACTGACGAGGTTGAGCAGCTCATCCTTCGCCACGAGGCCTTCCGCAAGGCTGCTGTAACCTGGAAAGATCGCTTCAGCTCCCTCCGCCAGCTTTCTGCTGTAAGCTTGACTGTAGATAAATGATTAATCGGTTTGTCGGAGTCACAGTTTAATGCTGCTACATGAACAAAAAAACGTGGCTGGGTGTTGTGTTTGCTTAGCAGGCATGGGCGCATACCATGAGTTTGCATCATCACAGGCTTTAATCTGTCTCGTGACATTAAGTGCATGTGGTGCACCCTAATCCTACTGCGCCCAATCTGCCTTCCACGCTACACTGCTTAGTGTTTTGTCTGGCATATGGCTAAAATGAACAAATCACTAGCTTTAGCTGCATTTTTTGGAACCATCGCATAAGATATTTTAATCGAGTTTGTGTGGCGCTGTTAGTTATGCAGCTAACTCTCTCTTTAGGCTGAGAAGAAAAAAGAGGAGGAGAAAAGGACCCCACTCTCCAGCCGAAGGATGTTCCCATTATCTTGCCTGACTCCCAGTGTCCCCTCAACCAGTGCTACCTCTTCTTTCCTAAGGCAGACGGTACAGGCCCAAATAGAACCCAAACCCTTGCATCCCAGTTTGGATCTGGGTGCCACTTCTGCAAGCCAGAGACTGTCTTCAGCACTGGCCAGCTATAGTCCAGTTATAAATGGATCGGGCTACCATGGACTAGATCAGGGCAGCGGGAAGTTGATAGGTACTTCTTACCTTGGGATGAACCACCAGGCAGCCGGAGGTGGGAGTGACTCTGGTTTCTCAGCATTGACCTCTCAGAGTGGTGGAGCAGACACCTCCACCTATCTCGGTTTGAACCATCAAACAGCTTGTAGCGTAGAAAGCTCTGGGTACTTTGGACTAACTACTGGGAGCATGGGTGGGATGCAGAATCATCTGGGCAGTGGCAGGTTAGGAAGTTCAGGTAACCTAGCTCAGCAGCCAGGCAGTGGAGGTATGGGAAGCCCAGGCTTTCTGCCTCAGCAGAATATGGGCAGTTCTGGATATCTGGCGCAACCGCAAAACATAGGGAGTTCTGGATATTTGGGACAGCAGCCAAATTTAGGGAGTTCAGGATATTTGGCACAACCGTCCAACATGGGGAGCTCTGGGTATTTGGCACAACAGCCCAATATGGGAAGCTCTGGGTTTTTGGCACAGCAATCTAATATGGGGAGTTCTGGATACCTGGCACAGAATTATCAGAGCCATGGTGGATTGGGTAGCTCAGGCTTTCTGGCACAAAATCATTACAGCAGTGGAAGCCTGGGCAGTTCTGGATATCTGGCACAGAGTGGTGGCATCATGGACCCTAAAATGGCATATGCATGGCAGCACCTGAAAGCTGACTTCATGCAGCCTAGAATCAACCACATCCACAAGGCTGTAAACCCTCTTCTCGAAGCCAGCAGAGTGCAGCGTGAACAGTTTGGCGACATCCCAATGGCAGACATGATGGGGCCAGAGTCAGGGCTGGAGCTCCTCCACGGCCGCCTCCAGAGAGATCCCCGTGGCAGCCGCTCTGACCCTCAGATGGACCATCTGAGGAGAGAAAGGGAATACAAGCTGGGCAGGCAGACCTCCAGCGAACAGGAAATTCAAGCGAGGTTGAACGAGCTGCCGCTGATTGTGCGGCAGGAGCGTTACCGGAGGCGCCTGGAGAGGCAGTCATCTAGCGAACAGGAGGGGAGCGGCAAGCAGAGGCTGCAGAGGCAGGACTCGAGTGACCTGGAGGGCTCTGCTAAGGAGGGCTCTGACAAACGCTCGGGGTATGTGAACGGTGTGCATGACAGTGAATTTCTTTACAAGGTTGGGCTTTACAGTTTGCCCAGTCAGCACTGTCCAGCATGATCTTTATCATTTGTGAGGTTACATAACGATTGTGTTTGCTGTGTGGATGACTCATGTCTGTTGTCCCTCTAGGGAGAAGAGAAATACCATGGCAGAGATTGTAGAGCAGGTCCAGGAGAGAGAGGCAGCACATGTGAGTTGGTTTACATACTGCGTACCACAGTATTGTGGTGTCAGTTCATTTTGAATTGTGCATAGATGTGATATTCTCTCTTTTGTTATCGGGTTTTTCAGGCACGAGGAGAGCCTTATCGACCTCCTAGCAGCCTCTCGGCACCTGTGACCCGTTTTGATGGACGCCCTCGCGCCCGAGACCGTCCCAAACCAAGGAGAAGGCCCCGTCCAAAAGAGCCTGAGGAGACCCGACGATCTCGCTCAGCCCCGGCAACTGGAGCTCCAACAACACCCCAGCCGCCTTCACACACTGCCCACAACGAAGGTTCCCTCTACCGGAAAAAGGCCACCAGCTCTGACCTTGAAGCTCAGCAGAGAAGCCCAAACAGGTAAAGCAGTCACAAACAAAAGACAAGTGCCACCCCAATAATAACAATTGTCTGATGAAAGATTTGCAAACTACGGATAACTATGCAAACCAGGTCAAATAGCTTATGGTTTCAGTCAGCAGGGTATTACTTTTGTGTTTGCATAAAGAAGGCAGGTTGGGCCTGAGAAAACAACCTTTATGCTCACTTTTGCTACTATGTTTGACCAGAGTGAGATGATTGTCATCACTGAAGACAAGATTAATTTATTAAACTGACCTTAGACGGATCCAGCTATCACTCTGTTTTTAAAAACCTAAGGTGGTAACAGCCTTGCACAAGTCCAGGTTTCATAAAATGATTCCTCAGACCAATAAGTGATTTCACAGTGGTCAGTGAAGTAGCTTATAAATGAGAGCAATTCATGATCAGCTTGATTTGTGTTGTATTAAAAATACGCTTCACTCAAAGTGAGCATATCCTCAGTGTAGTGTCTGCTGTCCTGTCTGGAGGTTAAGCTAATGTTAGCATGTTCTGTCATGAACTTTGAAGAAACCATAGACGGTTAGCTTTCAGTCCTTGTCAGTCACACTATATATGTGATATGACACAGAGCAACAGTATAGTTAGGTTAATATGTGTTCGGACAGTTAAATATTTTTGCCTCCAAAGCCAGCAGAGATGATTTTTGCAAAGATTTATCTGCATGTTTGATTCAAGTGGTTTATCTCCAGAGGTTGGCCAGAAACAGCCAACTTCTGCAACAAGAACAACAACTCTCATTTCCACCACCTTATGTGTCAGGTAGAAGTGAGAAGCCTGCTTGTGTTTTCCTTTGGTTTCTAAAAGTTCGATGAATCCTGTTGTTGTGTGTCGTACTGTCATCGCTGTTAACGGCATATTTGATTTGGAAAAACAGAGAGCTTGACAGGTTGATTGCAAATTTTCATTGATTTTTTATTAGTTACCGGTAATCTAAAACGTAAATGTGTATTGTTTGAAACAAAGATAACTGAAGTGATCCAACTTATGAGATGCAGAAATCTATTACACATCAGTCTATTAAAATCTGTGTCATGTCTCATTCTAATTTTCCAGCAAGTCCTGGGTGAACGTATATTGTGTGCTGAAAGAGGGAAAGCTGACCTTCTATAAGGATGCCAGGAACCACAACACAACATACAACGGAGAGCCTCCTGTTGACCTTAGTAACTGCTCATTTGATCCTTCGATGGGATACAAGAAGAAGAAAAATGTCTTCATCCTTCAGTAAGAATTATTCATATTATTATGGCAAGTTTTATTGCCAGTAACTGTGATTTTAAACTGTGGTTTTACTGAGTTTATATTTAAAAGTGTAATATGTCTTTAAAGGTTATTGCCTATAAGCTATTATTAAAAGATTTTAAATTATTGATTAACCATGTGGCTATAAAATACATGGAAATGCATAAAAACTGACAAGTCCCCATTGATTTTCTGTGCAACAGAGTGAACGATGGAAACAACTTCGTATTTCATGCAAAAGATGAGGTAAGATTCAACCGTAACTTGGTAAAGTCAATTAACCTTACTGGTGTTAAAATATGTTAAAACCTAAAGACAAATGAGCATTCTGATCAGTCAGCTCATTATCAAACTCACGAAAAGACCAAAATCATCAGTAAATATATTTGCTCATTGTTCTGCAAAAACGTTTTCAATTTAAGTTGTAATCTACACCATTGCACTGGCTGGCTCATCATCTTGAACATTACCTGATTTCATTCAAATCTGCACAGGTCGCCCTGTGTTTAAAGTAATGCCTAACAAATCAACTCTTTACTCCAGTTTCAATTACACTGTTTAAAAATACTCTGTCAAGCTGTTTTAGGAAATCTCTGATCCTTTTTCAGGTAAATACTATATAAAGTTGTGGCCAGAAATGTGCATACACTCCTCTTGGGCGTGAATGGCATGGTCATTTTGGGCTTTCAGCTGTTTGTTCTTTTTTCAGGGTGGAACGGTTATACAGCATACATCTTTAATGACATTAAAAGGCAAAACTTGAGAGCACAAGTCTTTTTTTTTATTTTCCAAATTGCCAAAATCATACATATAAGCTCACTTTACACCTTTTAATAAGTAGTGCTGAAGGTTCCACAATGTCTTAACTTGATAGGTCATGACCTATGAAATTCTCGTTAGTGATCAAGACTGGTTGGTAGTTTCTCCTTACCAGCATAAAAGGGATCAGTTTGGCATCACTCATTGGATTGACCAATACTTGTAACAAAGGGAAAGTCCAAGGAACATGGTAAATGTCTAAAAATGAGGACTGAAGATTTACATGAGCTGTGAAGGTCTCTTAACACCATTTCCAAACAACAGCACATTCCAAGATCATTGATTCAAACAATTGGATGTAAATACGAGTTATTCAGATGTGTCACCACTGGACTGATAGGGCTCTGACCAAGAAAGAAGCCCCTGCTCATAAATCAGCATCTTCAAACTGAGTGTCTCCTTCTGGAGACAAGTTTTATAGACAAGACAAAGATGGAGCCATTTGGCCACAATGACAAGAGGTATGATTTTAGGATATAAGGTGAGTCCTTAGGTCAGATCTAAAAGAACTGTGCTATCTGTCAAGCAAGGTGGTAACATCATGCTCTGGGCCTATTTTGATACTTTGCACAAAGTGGATAGAGTAATAAAGGAGGAGGACTACCTCCAAATTCTTCAACCTACCCAAAACAAACAGTTACACAGTTGAAGCTTGGAAACAATTGGGTGATCCCAAACATACATTAAAACTGATTTTGGAATGGAAAAGCAGGCAAACACTAAGCTTCTGGAGTGGCCTTCCCATCAGGCCACCGATTTTCTCATCAGAGAAAATTTGTCATTTGTGAACCTAGTTGTTGTTTTTAAAGTCACATGTATGGTGTATAATCATTCCACCCTGGAAAAACAAAGAGATCCTGAAATAAAAGCCAATAATTACCATAACATCCACACCCATGATGAGTGTATGTTCTGGCCACAAGTGTATGTGGGATGTTACTATTGACAAGAGAGTACAGAAGATGTTGAAACAACAGAAATATTGATTTTGGGTTTTTTTTATGGAATTTCACAGATTTAATTTGTATCCAACACATTTTCACACGTCTTGATTATAATATCAGTTTGTCTCTTTTTGATGCCATTGGATTCAGGAAATCGTGGAGGAACACACAGGAGATCATTCGTGCCAGTGGATATCTCCTTGTACAACTCCTCCATCTAATGCACAGTACACAGTGCATTAGTTACAGCCTTTTGCACACACTGTAACTTTTGGGCGGCATTAATCATATCTCAGTCCCTTAGATCAAATGTGATTCTAAGTAAACGAAATGAAAATACTTCATTTTACCTTTGTGCAGTATTTTGCATGTACAGGATCTAAGTACTTCTTCTACTGTTGGTTATGTCTTTATAGTTTGAACTCTTTCCACTTAGTAATTGATGGCTTTGGTTTGTGTGAATGAGGTGCGGCACAAAGCCACAAACCACTGATGTAATAGAAAGAGGTGCAACCTTGTGTCAGAGGCAAATTTGATTGTTTCCCACCTGAATTTATTCAAATACATGACACGTAGTGTTTCCTGGATGGTTTGCATGTATCTGCTGCTGGAAAT
The DNA here is from genome assembly GCA_015108175.1 of Pelvicachromis taeniatus. Classification (NCBI taxonomy): domain Eukaryota; kingdom Metazoa; phylum Chordata; class Actinopteri; order Cichliformes; family Cichlidae; genus Pelvicachromis; species Pelvicachromis taeniatus. Next base: position 11,603 of record VURO01019319.1, read on the forward strand.
GTAAAAATGACATGTGTAACCACAAACCACAACATGAATCAAATGCAAAGAGAAAAAAAAACATTATATGATGAGCTGACTCCTTATATAAGCTCTCTGTCTGATCCTGGTCTCTGCAGGAGGACCTAAAGGCATGGACTTCCAATATCACCACCTGTATAGCTGAGTACGAGGCCATGGACAAGTGGGATAAGCCAGGCACCTCATCTATGGATCCTGACCACTCTGAGAGGAAGGAGAAGTCGGAGGGAGACGCGGATGCCAGGTCAGAGAGGTCCGAGCTTGTAGAGGGGGAGGAGAGATCCGAGAAGGAGAGGTCAGAGAAAGGCGACGGCTCTGAGAAGTTAGACACATCTGAAATCGCTGACAAGCTGGAGGGTGGGGCAGGGGGCTCCAGCACGTCTGGAAAGAGCAAATGAGAAGCCCTTTTTTGTTTTACCGCTACTCACTGACAAACAGCATAGGAGGCAGGGATGGATGGAGAGCATGTGCAGTTAGGTTTGCAGGTCCTCGGTCACACAGCTGGAACACACCGAGGCCACGGTCCTTTGATTGACTATTGTAACTGTGACAGACTAATCTCTCAGCCTTTCCCCCTTCACCCAGGAAATACATCAGTGCTTGCCGTGGGCCACCTGCTGGTAGATAGGAGGCCGGCCGTGCGGACAAACAGGCAGACAGACTCCAACAAATGGTCCCAAGAATTAGTCACTGTCACTTCCTATTGTTGATCGTTTAATCTCTCGGATTCACAGCATCTTTGTTTATGTATCTTTGACTGATAATGTAATGCTCTGTCTAGCTAGACAAACCTGAGAAGTGGCGAATGAAATGTTTCTCAATAGTAAAAAAAAAAAAAAAGAAAAATGTTTTTGAAGCAATATACTTTTTTATGTTTCCTCTTTGTTGGTGAGAGAAATGGGGGAAAGGAAATAAGAAGTAATGTAAGAAGCAGCTGTAAATTATATCGTTTTTTTGTCACGTCCAGTAAGCTTACTCCAGGCAGTTGTGCACCTTAAACACTTGACACATCTGTATACTAATCATAGTGACATTTAATCCCAACACATGGCTAGCTTTGACTCATCGTAATATAATGGAATGCTTGTGTTACCAACTGACTTCACTGGTGTCATTTACACAGTACATTTTTTTTCCCACTTCTTCTGATTCTCGTTATGATTTATCCATAACAGTCCGTGTCCAGAGAAGAGCATCCCTTCAAATTCTGATCCATCACCCCGAGGCATGTTCAAAGTGGCAATGCTCAAAGTAACACTAAGCCTGAGACAATGCCTTTGTATACATGACAAAAATTCAGAACATTGCATGAAATAGTCTTAGTGCACCTGTTAAACTTGCCTTTATTTCTATGTTCGTGGCATAAATCAGGCAGCACTGAAATTGCAATAATCTAATGTGAGCGGGTGGGTGGGTTGTATTTGCTGTCATAGTCAACTTCTCAAAATCCAGAGGGATGTTTGAAAAAGCAGAGTTGTGTTCTCTCTACAGTAAGCATGGGAGGAAGAAGCCAAATGGCCCTGCTGCTGTTTGTACTGTATCACTGCTATTTCTTTTCCACAGAATGTACTGATTTCAGGTACCCCCCCCCCCCCCCCCCCCCCCCCCCCCCCAACCCCCCCCAGCCGAGG
>VURO01019319.1:13274-30866 GCA_015108175.1 Pelvicachromis taeniatus
TATCCCTGTATTCAGCACCCCCCCCCCCCCTCCCCATAATGTCAACACCTGAGCAGGTGTGTGAGAGACGAAACCTCTCTGTACCCTTTGTCCTTCATTTGACCTTCAAAACCAATTGGAATCTATTTGTCAAAGACAAGTTACATGTAAGTCATGAATTGTATAGACCTATCTTTGTATGTATACCAATAAAAACTGTGCTCTAATAAAAGCATACTCTGAAGTGAAATCGGTAAAAAAAAATTAAAACATTTGTATTAATCCACAAATAAAAGCAGTCATCACTCAAATATATTAATGTTTATTACATTTAAAACAAATTATGCAAATTAGGAGTCACTATTAATTATTACAGTGTATATACAAGTACACCAGTATCTAGATGTATTAAATATGTTTTACCGGGGAAGAGCAGCAGGTGTACTGCAGGTACGCTTGTTGTATTTTTATACGCATATATTTATTCATATCAGATTGAAGAGTTGCCCCATGTAATATTAGCTGATTGAGTAGCCAGTGTTACTGTGGGAGGTGTGCTCAGTTTATGGATGACACACACAACAGGATCGACTAGCCTGGGCAGTTCACTACCTGCTGCTCAGGGAATCAAAGTATTTTGTCATCACAGTGATTATTTTGTTTTATAAAATAGTGCTTGTTTGTCGTATATGTCAATTATTTTTACACATGTAGGTCCAAATAGTCTTTACAGTGCTTATTTTGGAGCTAATGAGAAACTGAGAATCTCCTCAAATTTGTGCTGTGAGAATGACTCGCAGCACAAATCTTTTTCCATACTGTTGAATTGCACTTCTTCAGTTGTGTAAAATGACTTTTTAACAGTCTTCCTTTCTGAAAACACCAAAAGTCCACTTTCACGTTACAAGATTGCAAACAGAGAAGTTGTGCTACAATGTGAATGTGCTCAGTTTGTTTGTTTTTTTGTTGTTTTTTTTTTGTCACACACTGTTTGCTTTAACATAAGTGCCATGTCCTGAAATCTGCCGGAACAGCGGGAAACAGTTGGTCCTTTAATCATGAAGAACGTTTTGTTTGACCTGACACTCGTCTGCCGTTGCAATACATATTTTCGGTCATCTAATTAGATGCTATAGTATTTTCATGTGGCTGTGATTGTTCTGATTCATGGCAGATACTTAGCCTGCCTTACCATGTGCATTTGAAATGTTTGCTCCCCATTACTTTTATGAAACACATAGGGAGGGGAGGGGGGCATTTTCCACTATGTTACAGCAGTCAACGAATTAAATAGGCAGCGTAAACGTGACTGAAGAGAAAAAAAATGTGCAAAAATCTGTTTCCTTCATTGATTGATGGTCTTACATGTGTGTATGTCTTTGTTACCTTACATTAAAACTTGCTGCTATGACATTAAATAAACCTCCAAACTTGCTGATGCAAAACTTGATGTGGAATTGATGTGGACACACGCATACCCACACACACCCACAGACGCCACACACTGATTTCAACTGCAAAATAAATGAGTGGTTTAATACTGTCTTTCTTCTCAGAGTTGAGCTGAAAAGCCAGAGCATTATCATCCCGGGGTAGCAGCAGCAGTAACAACTTCATATTCTCCATGCTGAAGCCTTCTAAGGTTGTGTAACAAATGTGGTGGTTGTAATTTGCATATAACAGTAACATACAATAAAGTATTTATGGATTATGTAAACATGGCTGACACCTTCATTAAACATAGGGTTAGTCTTTGAGTGCACTGCGCTCCTCCTGGGAAAGAGCTGCAGGAGCCTTCGTACTGACACTCTGCTGCAAGAAGGAGTTGTTGCTGAAGGGCTCCATATAGAGAAGTTATCCATATGCGTTACATCTCCTTCCATACACACGGTAACCAACGACAACAAAAACTGTGTGCTGTATTTTTGGCTTTTTCTTTGAACAACCAACTAAAGTTCTCCTATCCAAGCAGCATAGGGTGCGTCAACAAAAACGGACCGATGTGAATAATTAATGTGAGTAAAAATAAAGGTTGTGCATTTTTTTTTGGGGGGGGGGCACTCAAGTGCAGCCCTGTGCACAGTGAGAAAGAGCAGTGATGATGGAGGATCTGTTCTAAAAAAACATCCATGTACACGGGGTGCGGCACAAAATCTGCACAGTTCGATGTATATTTGAAGAATGTAAATTTGTTCTTGATCTGAGCTACATCTGCCAGTATGTATCTGTGAAAATATGAAATGTGGTTTTGTCTCATAAAATCTGTTCATCCCTTCATTTTGCTATTGTCTTTTTTCCCCCCTCTTTAGATGTGAACACATTTTTGTATAGATCTTCACGGCGCATTCATTTGTTCCCGATAATGTTTTCTGTATTTCTGACACAGGTTTGATGATTGCCCGTCTAACATAAATCCTGGACCTCGTCTTGTTCTAAGACACTTGATAAGATATTGACTCTGTTTGATAAATTGCACTAAAACAATGCATCTTTTCTTAGATAAATTATTATAATGCAAGTGTGTTTTAAACCAAAAACTGGACTACAGTAACGATTCAACAGACATTGTTTCAGGTAGTCTAGTTTCACCAGAGAACATGCCCTCTGCCGTGTACAGTGACATTATAGTCTAGGAATGAGGAGTGGTTAAATGAAATGGATCTTGACCTTTGCTCCGCTCCTTCCTCTTCGTTCCGTACCTGGGTGATATACAGTCTGTTGTAGGAGGAGCAGATTTCTCAGCCTGTGACAGGCTTCAGTCCTTGAACACATTCATACTGAAGGAGGATGTGCTGGAAATACAAAATCTATATATCTGAATCTGTGCACAGACTGAGTTTATTGTGGGTTCTCCTCTTTATTGTATGCTGGAGCCAACTAACAAAAATAGTTGTTGGACAGTTCCTCTGTGTGGTATAAATATGTGAGGAGTTGGTTTCAAATGCATCTGCTAGAGAGCCCCACACTAACTCTGATGTACCAGCAGGGCTTGGGCCAGTCATGGCCCAGTATGGAGTTACAGTATATGATTTGAATGTTGGACCTGAGGCCCCAGAAATGGAGACATGTTATAGCTTTGGTTATTTTCTGTTTACTGCTACAATTAAAAAAAAATGCATATTCTGTTATTTTTAAAGGGAAATAAAGGATGTTTCAAGATTTTTAAGCATGTTTATCTATGCTTCTACAATCCGGCACTGGCGGCTTCACGTCATCTATTCCTCACCTATCACCGCGGGAGAGGGGGCGTGGCCTCGCTTTGCTAAAACGAACGACACTGCAGTTTAGCCAGCTAGCGAGTTAGCTTCCTGAAAATGGCCAGCTGGGGCAAAGTTGCCGCTCTCTTGAGGGGTGTCTTGAGGAGCCCTCGATCTCTGAAAACCTTCGCACAGTACCGTACTGTCGGTCGCGGTATTGTGGCCTCTGTAATTGGCACCGGGGTTGTCTGTTATCACCGGTATCATGTAAACAACAGGACTCTGCCCTTCGCCGTTTACGCTAAGGAAGAAAAAGTAAGTGGACACTTCAGAAAGTTTCTCTCGTCAAAAAATTCACCGCAAACGGACAGCACCGTTTATATGTCTGTCTGTGTTCATTTAAAGTACGATGTTTGTTCATTACAAGTACTTCGTCACACTAATGTTAATTGAATGTTTACAAAAAGACCGTCCAAAGTCATAGTGTCAGTTACTGCCCCCTAGCGGTGCTCACTGAAACTGTTTGTACTCACACAGTGAATCTGTGTGTCTGACTTATTAGACATAATTTAATAAAATAAAATTCTAACAAACCACTCAGTTGTCCAGTTAATAATTAAGCATATAAAGGGAGGTGCTGTGGAACATGTGTTTACATTGGTGTTTATGCTCTCTGTGCTGTGGCAGGAAGATGCAGTTCCCCAGATGACTCCCAGGAAAATCCGCTTCATCCAGTTCGCCTCAGTCGTCCATGAAGAGGAGCCCTATATGACCCCCAGAGACTTCCTGTTCTCTGTGATGCTGGAGAAAGTTGACCGTAAGCATTGCATGCAGCATGCAACATGTCAGACAGCTTAAAGTCTTCTATAACCTACATCCCTGTTCTTTCTTGTGATTTGCCAGGTCGAGGGGTAGATTTCCATTTGCTAAATATTTTTTCATCCCCAGTAGAGATAAAAAAAATTCATATTTATTCATTTCATATTCAGCGCTCGCAAACCTCTGACACTAGAGCGCTCATCAGGACTGGACTAAACCATCTCGATCCCCAGCTCTTTTTCTAATGCAAATATAGGGAAATAGTTTAATGTGTTTAACTGATAAAACTAATTCTGTGTGTGTGTGTGTGTGTGTGTGTGTGTGTGTGTGTGTGTGTGTGTGTGGTGGAATGGGTGAGTGTGGCTTATGGTGTACAGTGCTTTGATGTGTCAGTAAGACTGGACTAGACCATCTGTACGTAATGAAACCCAGACACACCTCCCAAGCATTTCAGATCAGCGTGGCAGTGCAGCAGTGTGAGGAAGACTGAATGCACTTCTGACTGGTTGTTTGAAAAAAGAGACAGGCAAGAGGAACCTCCATGTTCCCACAAAGCAAAACAGAGTAGTCTGTTGTGTGCATGGAACAACTTTGCATGTTCTGCTTGCCTCAGGCCTTTTATTGAATAATCTTTTGCTGTTCTGTTATTAACACGTGTTCTCTGGTTTTTTGGCAGGAAAGCTGCGAAAGAGAGTTTTAAACAAACAGGTACATTTACTTCCTGGCGGTGTGTAACCTGCACATGCAGACCTCTGCCATTTTTTTTTTTTTCGGCTAATGGTTGTTTTATCCTGGCAGGACATGAACCGTATGCTGGTGGTTGCCTCTAAAGCTCGTGCTGGTACTGATCTCTTCAGAAACTTGGGAGACAACGGTGAGTTCTCAAAGGGGACTGTGTAATGCCCCCGTCTCGGTGCCATACCTTTAACTCTCATGTGGATCATCTGTTTAAATCACTTTGACATTTTATCCTCCCCCCAATTTCTCTGTACACTATTATAACACCAGAATGATTACCAGCTCCGTTTACCAGTGGAATTACAGTTAAGTGCTGTAACTTATTGTTATACTACAGACATCTAACTCCTTATGTAAAAGTATGTTTCAAGTACTGTCAGCATACTTGATGCTTACAGTACTTTTGAGCCATGACCAATTTCTTTCATTTGGCCTCATACTGCTTTTATTTTTTAAAGCGTTCTTGAGCAGTAGTTCACCAAGCTTTGTGGAGGTCTTTCGATGTTTTTCTCCGTCTTCTTTGGTCACCCATTTTCACTTGTAGCTGATCATTTTCAGAGAAACATTTTTAGCCTTCAGCTGTAAAAGGCTGAGGGGGTGTTGTCAGTGGACAGTGGGGACACCCAAGATTGTGAACGCGATAACTCGAGAATATGGCGACGTAGAAGTTTTAAATTGATGCATCTACTATTTGTCACGGTTTGGAGCTGCAGGTCAGCCATAGTGTTCATTTCATTGGCCAATTGACTTTTTCCCCCCTGTTGAAAACGGCACGATGACAAAACGTATTGACACTTTGGTCAGCGATTAAAAATGAGATGTAAATGTTCTGGAGAGACGAGAGCCATTGTGTAGAAAGGCAGGGTCAGTTTGGTAGTGGTCCAATCAGAAGTAATCTTGTGCAGTAAGGTTACAATCTGTACAAACTCTGGTTTCACCTTATGCACTGCATTTGGTTGCATGTTTCAGTAAATGGCCTATTTCCCATTTTTCTTGCAAAATATAAAGAAAATAAGAGGTCCACTTTAACCTGTCACCACACCTGATACACTTGACATTGTTAATATGACCTAAACATCAACAATCCACCTTATTATGTTTAATGATAGTCCTCTTTGTCAGTGTGTGTGTGTACCTGTTGGTTATCTGAAATGCAGCACACTGTATTTTGTCTCTCACAGGTTTGATATCCTACACAGAGTATCTGTTCCTGCTGTCCATCCTGACCAGTAAGTCTCTCCAACAGTCCCAGCTCCTGCAGGAGATATGGTGTTGAGTGGTTTGCTCCATTCTGGACTGTTCGTTTCTGATATTCTTTGTCTACATAACTGCCCTTCACTGTGATTGCAGAGCCGCGCACTGGATTTGATATAGCTTTCAAAATGCTCGACGTTGATGGCAACGAGCATGTGGACAAAAAGGAGTTTTTGAAGGTAAGAGCTGCGGTGTGTTGGGATGGGTTGACAACAAAACCAGCAGAAGATTGTAACAGATCATAATGAAGCAGTAAATTCATGGGAGGACTTCTTATACAACAATGTTTGTTTTAAATATCTGTGTGCACTTAATTTCAAACTGTCGCCACTTTTAACGCTGCCTCATGTGCTACAACTCCTGCAGTTGTAAGTATGAACCAAGGCAACCCCGTGAAGGTGAGGGAGAGCCGTAGCTGCTCGGGTCTGGGTTTTATCTGTCGCTGCTTGAGTTTAGTGAGTTTATTTAAAGTCACCTGAGATTTTTTTTTTTTTTTCTCTTTGACTTTTTCAACCAGACAGAGACTATTTGTGTAGCGCTCAGGCTTAGAATGGCTTTAGACTTGAGCTTTAGGCTTAGTCTGCATGTTGGCACGTCCTTCACCTCGTTATATTTTCATGTTGTGACTTGGTGAACAAGCCAAAGGCATTCAGTGAAAAGTAGAAGTGCATGGATTCTCATCTGCTCTGGTTTCTGCCATGTGATTACCTGAGAGTCACATCTCTAACTTGATAGGTGAACTGTACCATAGCTTTATATTTGTTTTGACTTGTCTTGTGACAGTCCTAAAGAGAAACCCCACATGCTATATACTGTATATATGTGTGTATATATATATATATACAGTATGTATATACATACATATGTGTTTTTTGTTTGTTTTTGTTTTTTTGTATTGCCTGTTTGCTAATGGGGGTTGTTGTTCACACTTGGGCGTCCAAACATTTTCAGTACAACTGGTTATTTCGATAAACTGGCCAATTAAAATTTGTATCTTTCGTTTTTGTTGCTGAAGCTCAAGAAAATCATGGGGAAAAGTAAACTGCGAGTCCCTATAGATACTACAGAGGTGAGTGCTCATTGGTTGGTTGGCATAGTTGAAAACATACAGGCTGATAACACTAACAGAGGATCAGAAAGAGTGATCTGTTTTCATAAGGCTTTTTTTATTTAAGTGGTGGACACTGACGTTTGCAGTCAATTTTAAAATACATGGCTGAATTTACACGTTTACACACAGAACTTATCATTTTCACAAGTGCTCAGTGTGTTTCCCTCGGGGTGCAGGGCATGTGTCCATTCAATATTCAAACACGTCCCGTGTGTTTGCAAGCACGTCAGGACCATGTGATACTCACAAAGCCTGTCTTTCCAACAGTACGTGCTTCGATTGTTACAAACAGCACTTTGATATCACATGACTCTTTTTGACACCACCCTGTACATTACTCCTGTTCTACTTCAAATACGGCATGTTTTGGGTTTTTTTTCATCAGTATTATGGTGTAATTTCTGCCACTTCAGTTTGAATGGTAACACACGTGATGTTGTTGCACACTGCACGTTAAACAGAACGCCACAGAAGAAGGAGAAGGTGTGAACACGACTCTACAGGCCTACTTCTTTGGGAAGAAAGGGGACAACAAGTTGCAGTACAAGGACTTCTGCCGGTAGGGATACCTCCTAATCACATCAGTGCTACAGATCACGTGACATTTTTTTCATAATTAGCAGCTCTGTATACAAATGTTACAATGTAAAATTTCTGTCTTTTTGAAATCTCCGACATTGTGAATATTTTAGTCTCATCTGTAAGGGATGAAGACACTCGCTAAATGTAGAAATACTGTCTGAACATGTCGTTAGGCAAAGGCAAGGAAAAGAACAGCAAAGATCATGTTGGGCTCGAACTGCTTTTTTTGTTGTTATTTGTAAAGAAAAACTTCACCACGTGTTTCAGGAGCACACATTCTTCCTGCCCACTCTTTAGTTCATCCAGCCCGACGAGTGTTGAGCTCATACCGTAGTGAGATACCCCATCTATTTGCAGTTATAAGGATTTCTGCTTTTGATCAGATTTTAGTGACACATGCTCATAATGATTACCTCATGGGTCTTCATTTAAATTGGGGTCAAGATCACATTTGTCATTTTCATAGTACAACCCTAATGCGTACTGCTTAAATTCACCAAATTCTAACTTCTGAACATAATTAGTTCGAACTACTGGAAAGTGGTTAACAAACGATTAACCACCCATCTTCCTCCACTTATTAAAATTCTTCATGCTGATAAATTTTACATGTGCTAAAGGACTTCATGAAGTAGCATACCACTTTTATTGTATTGGTCATTGAGCATGTCATCGTAGTGGCAATGGTCCAGGTGTTTGACACACAGGTGTTTGGGATTTCTGGAATATTGTCATGTTACTTCTGACTAACTCAGGTACTTTTATATGGTTGTGAATGAGATTAGTGTATCCTTGATATCACTGTTCCTAATTACAGCCAACTAAATGACAAAAAACGTCTAACTTCACACATTATAATGACCTGTGAAATGTGATTAATCACTGATGTTCTGATATAAATCAGTTTATTTTCTGGGGTTTTCACTGTTCACCTTTTCAGTTTGTCTTTACTTCACCACTGCACTGTTACTTCTCTGTAGTCTGTGCTTTGATTGGTCCTTAACTACAAAGGTGCTGTGACAGGCCAGCCAATCCCTAATGGAATAAGGATGTAGCAATTATGATTGCCTAATTTTACGTAGCTCTGTTTTATGTGTTGATGCTGACGATGCCACATGACTGTGCTCAACTTGTCTTTACGTCATCACTCCACTGTTACTTTTTATGGAATTGCACCTTTTTATATAGTTGTTGTTGGAGGTTTTTTTTAACTTTCCTTTCATTTGAATATAAAAATGTTGGACTTCACTGTTTGGTCTTCACCTGTGTCTCTGGCAAACCTCAGCAGGAGGACCCTGGGGGGTCTCTAAGGATGAGATTTTGTGTCTCTGTTCAGGTTCATGGAGGACCTACAGGCTGAAGTCCAGGAGATGGAGTTTCTGCAGTTTTCCAAAGGTATGGACACCATGCGGAGGGAAGACTTTGCAGAATGGCTGCTACACTACACCAACGCAGAAGACAATGAAGTGTACTGGGAAAACATGAGGAAGAAGATACCTGCGGGAGAGGTACAAGGACTCTTCTCTGCTCAGTGCCGTCAGAATAGGATTTATCGTGCCCTAAAAGTCGGCTGTTGTTTTCTTTTGTAGAGTATCACATTTGATGAGTTCAAAGCCTTCTGCCTGTTCACCAACAACCTGGAGGACTTTACCTTCTCAATGAAAATGGTCACAGAAGCCAACCGCCCTGTGGGCATGGGTACAGTTTCTCTGTCGGTTAGATCTCGCTGTAGTTTTCTTCAGGACATAGATTTTTTTTTTTCCTTCTCCCTACAGCCCAGTTCAAGCGAGCCGTGACGATTGCCACAGGCCATGAACTGTCCGAGAACGTGCTGGACACTGTGTTTAAACTTTTCGACATGGATGGAGACAACTGCCTGAGCCACAAGGAGTTCATTGGTGTGATGAATGACCGGGTACTGCGGGGTCTAAAGGTACACTCCCCATCTTCTTAGACTGTGTTTTGTGTCCACAAAAACAAGGTCTTTCCTACTTTGTTAACATGTTTAAGTGAGGTGAATGCCTCTGTCACCTCCACATGTTAAATATAAAACTGTAAAAGCCAGATGTGTAAGTACAGATTTAAGAGACATATCAATGACCTTCAATGCACCTCTAACTGTAGTGTATATAACACTGAAGTACACAAACACTAAGACACAACTGGTCTCTGAGTACACAGAGAGAGAGAGAGAGAGAGAGAGAGAGCTGCGCAGGAAGTGTGATTTTTATCGTGGTGGAAGCAAAAGTCAGAGGGAATTAATGACGATGTTTATCAAACGTGAAGCGTAGTTTGATCTTCTTTTGCTGCTGGTTCAGTGAATTTTGGTCAGAGTGAAGAAACCTGCAGCATCCGAATCAGTGAGCTGTCGGCTTTCAGCCCCGACGGCGTGTCTGTGTACGTGGCGTCGGGTGAGAAAGCCGACTTCTGATTCTGATGCGTTGGGTCCACGCTTTCTGTTTACGTCTTTGTGCAGAATCTGTTTACCTGCTCTCATTTACTGTGTGAGCTGTTTGGTGGTTGTTGAAATGAAAGCTTTAACCTGAGATTCTGGCATTTCTGGCAAAACACATTTATATTTAAAAATCCATTCAGGATTTTAATGGTTCGGTATTGCGTTACTCAAGCTAGAATCGATTTGAATCGGAAAATCAATCATTGAAACCCAGCCCTAATGCTTACTTTATTACCCTAGCATAGGATGCAATGGAGCCATACTTGATGAAAGGAAAGGAGAAATTGCCGTCCCATAATTTATAGCAACAAATCATCTGCCATTCCTGAAAAACGATCAACCAAAATGATTGTGGCAGACATCTGCAAATGTTCATTAGAAGCATAACTTAGCTGCTAAAATGTTGTGAATTTTCAGCAGCAGCCCGTTAATGCCACAGCTGAAGTCTGAACGTCTAACTGCTGTAAGAAAATCTGATTCTGGTCCAGTTGCTGCCTCGCATGAAGAACAAGCTTTGTGAATCCAGGTTATGAGCTATGCTACTGATCAAATTACGTCCAGGCTTCTGTATAACTCAGTTAGTAAGGTTCATTTTCTATTGCCGTTTTAAGGATCATCATTAATCTTCTTTTTTTTTTTCTTTTTTTTTTAACTTTTGATCAGCTGGCCTTTATCTTTCTAAATAAAGCATCTGGTGAAATGGTGCTTAAGTACATTAACCGCACAGGATGGCAGCATCTGTTTCCAAAATATTTTGGCTTCACTGTTGTACAGTGAGCCGAGGTGACGATAGAGCATGCCAGCTCTTCTGGCCAGCCTAGGTCAACATTGCTCGCATAAGAAATGCATTTATTCCCCCTAATCACCCAACCAAACAAAACATGAATTACAGTGGGCACACTGTTCAACGTGTGATGTTTTTACATCCAAACTGGTGTCCCTGTGATTACACATACTATTTTTTATTTTATTTTTTTTTTATAGAAACAATTGTCAATAATTTGACTTTAATCATGGCGGAAATACAAATTCTTTAATAGCAATAGATATGTTACATGTCACTCCTAGGCTGCATGCTAATGCTCAGTACTGTCGATGTGATGCGCGGTGTCCTGCCCTCAGGTGCAGCCTCAAAACGGCATCTCTGGCTACTGGAAGTGTGTGAAGCGAGAGACCCTGAAGGCAGCTCAGGAGGCCCTGGGAGACGGCGGGTGTCCCATCTGAGCCACTGACATGATCACGCTCACCACTTCTGTCTTTTCTTCAGTTGTATGAATGAAACGAGTAACCGCATGTAAAAGAATATAGGTTTATACCACTGTCTTTGTAAAAGTATGTTTACAGCTAAATACATTTTGTGGGTTTGCTTGTGTCACTATTAAATGTTGCACATTCACATGCACTAAAGGAGCAGGGCTGCAGTCAGCATTTCCAGTAAAAGTGACTTATTCATGAAAGTGAGAGTCCTGGTTGCACTCAACAGTGTAACAGATTGACACTAGTCACCAGTACTTTTTTTTTTTTTTCACTGCTTAGCATTAATGTGCTTACCAGAGATCAGTCATGTGCATCAATAGTGGGTAAACAGCAGTCTGGCATAAATCACTTTGTAGACGACACACCTGTGTAATTTGCCTAATGTCACATTCTCAACATGCTAAATAGCAGTAACTGTTTATTTGTTGTGACTCTGTTCATGGCTGATGTGACTGCTCACGTTGTTTTTTTACAGGCGACTCACCAAAGCATTTTACAGCGGAGTGCAGACATCTCGAAATGAGTATTGGGTCTCCCACTTTCAACAGTAACAGACCAGTAGGGTGTAGTGGGAAGTTAATGATTGAGCTTAAACTCTGTTTTGTGTCACATAAATGGCTTTTTTTACTGGGCTAAATCAGGATGGTGTTATGTTTTGATTCAAAATGGTTTGGAAGCCAATATAGATCTTCTGCTACAAGTTGTACCTTACTAAAGCCACTCAGTGAAGCATAAACTATACACTCTGTTGTCATGGGAATGCGCATGTATTTGGAGATTCAGAAAACATGGGGGTTTTTTTATATACATGAGTGTGATCTGCCAAGTCTCTCTCACACTGCTGAAATTACAGCTACTGAAACATACCAAGAATTTAATCAAAGTAATTAAATTACTTAAATTAATAGTTTGGTTTGTGTGATCTGCCCACAAACTAAAGCAGTTCCTCCTTTAATGTTTAAATGTATCCAGTTTAAAGTTTCAGAACTTCAGTGTGCGGCTGTCACCTTAGAGCACACTATGCAGTTACAATAATTAATTTAAGTGAAAATGTTTTATTGCATCTATGCACTGAATTACCAGCAGTGTTCAGTTTACTGTTATATGCTTCACAGATTTTAAACAACCGATTTGTTATCGGCTAATAATGTCTCTGTCAATCACATGGTCCATAAAACATCCCTTTTGTGTGTGTACACCCACGGAGCCTGAAGCAGTGTAAACAGTCCAGGAGATAATACCACCATTGTGATACCCAAAAGCCTGGATCTGCTGAATTTTATTCATAGTACACCCCTCAGGCTGTTCATGCTACTGCAGCCAGGTCACTTAAGTGCATGTAAATACACATTGTTGTTCAGTGTGTTTCATTCATGGGAAAGATTCTAATTATGCCCAAGGAGCTGGTGTGGGATTTTTTTTTTTCTGTCAAAAATATTTATCAAATAAAGTTTTATATAAATGCACAACTGAGGCTTCAAAGGGTCATTAGTAGAAAAGCAGCAGCGTGACTGATGTTTTAACTACAATGTCATTTATTGTAGACTTGACCTGTTAAGATCACATGAGTATGTGGGTTAACCATTGACAATTGTGATGCTAATAATTTTACCATACATAGAATTCAAAAAGTAAATAGACAAAACAAGCTTACTTGTATGATAGAAGAACGAATTAGTGACTGATGCCAGGGTTATCAGTGAATACAGCATACACGGCTACAATACAATAAAATTACATTGAGCATGAAGCCATCTTTGGTCTTCTCATCACTATAAACAAATACATAGAAATTTGTATTGTATCAAAAATAGAAATTACATAGCCATATTGAAAGAAAATTCACATTTTTGACACACAATATAAAGAGAATAACAAGTGATGTATTGTAGGTTTACATTTTTCTCCCCTTGGCTTTAAGGACCCAATGGTTTTAACATTTTTTGAACATTCGTTTTTTTGAAGACTTGCATCATGTAAAAAGTATCCTGCATCTGTGTTGGACAGAATGCAAACCCAAAAAAAACAAACAAAAACAAGATCAGATTGTCATTGTTAGGGAAAAAAAAAAACAACAAAAATAAAGCATGTGCTTTCAATCCTGGGCTTTTTGAAATGAGGCCTCTATCACACTAAGAAAAATAAATAAATATAGATTTATTTATTTTTTTTAAAAAAAGGATAGAGAGAGATTGGGTCGAGACTTGATTCGGTCACGATGCAGCGGCTGAGCCCAGCGCAGACGTCTCCCTCCTCTCGTGAGTCTTGTCTCGAGTTACCAGTCTTTGAGTAGTGGTCCTCCTGGGCTTCAGAGTTATTCGGCTCTCGGAGGCACACATGATGAACTACAGCCAAAGTGGGCCGCTGCTTGAGAGTATAGGTAAGTGCTTTCACTGTGTTTTAATCCACTGTGGAAAAAGAAGAAAGCCATGTAAGAATATCAAACGGCAGAGTGACACAGCTCAGATCTGACTGATCTCACATTCATTCTAAAAGAAAAAGCCTACAAACACTGCAAGGCTCATGTAGACTCATTTTTAAGAAACAAAGTTGTGCCCCCACACAGCCCTGCTCTCACCATCATGGAGTCGGTCTGGGATTACATGACATCTCGGAACAAGACATCAGGTTGTCTAATGCCTAGCATACACTAACACTGAAGTCTGGCATCTAACATCTAAAGACAACTTGTTAGAAGTCACAGTTTTAGTCATGTATTATTCCATCACCTCTTGACGGCCACTTTGGATTCTGTCTGAGCTCTGGCCAATTCATATGAGCACCTCAGACCTGATGATGGGGGCGTGCCACAACAAAAACTATCAAGTCATGAGGAGATTTCAGACATTTCTAGCACTGAAATCACTGGTGTAGCAGTTTACATATTTGCTTAGCAACCAAAAGGTGGCTCGTTCAATTCCGGCCAGAGACAAATACCTGTTGGGGTTGCATGTGGCGTGGTCACCACTCATGACAAGGAACAGTTGAAAGTAACTCAACTGTGTCACTGACATCTTCTGAGACATTGTTTGGTGCAAAGCTAGCACCTACAATATTTATTTAGTTATTATTTGCTCACAAAAAAAGAAAATGTCTGACTTCTACAAGCAGATAAGCGTATGTGTGTGTGTACACACCCTCCCATTATCAAAACTACCACTC
The DNA here is from genome assembly GCA_015108175.1 of Pelvicachromis taeniatus. Lineage (NCBI taxonomy): Eukaryota > Metazoa > Chordata > Actinopteri > Cichliformes > Cichlidae > Pelvicachromis > Pelvicachromis taeniatus. The sequence continues at coordinate 27,829 of VURO01019319.1, forward strand.
AAATCTATGTTCTAAACAATCCTATGTTACTCTATTTAATAAAAGCAGATGTGAAACCATAAGCCTGCACTTGTCTGGCTTTTTTTTTTTTTTTTTTTAACTGCTTTTGATAGTTGCTTAAACACTCACTGATAAAGTTCTGCTATAAAACACAGGTCTGCTCCTCTCACATTTTTCCTCACCATTCACTGCCAAAAGGATGGAGGGTCAGGGGTCGTTCTCCTTCTTTACTGTCACATCTCCTTCTCCAGCTAGGATGGTTGAGATCTCGCCCTGCATGAAGGCCCAAGGCACAGTTGATCCGGCCAAAGGGCAGCGCTCTCCGCTGGGGCAGTACACCTCTCCTCCTTGACCTTGGCTGCGGATGAATCCTCGGGTGCAGGGGAAGCAGAACTTGTGGTGTGGGACTGAGGGACACTGGACAAAGTGAGTGTCCTCCAGGCGCTCTCTGCAGAGGGTGCAGCAAAGCAGGGTGCCTGGGGTGCTGCTTGTAGACTCCCCGGTGTTTGTGCTGTTACTTTGTCCTCCAGTGCTTAGACCCTGCCCTACAGCTGCCTGGGAGACTGAGGTGGAGGGAGTCGAGGGGCTGCTGCTCGTTGGGCGCCCAGCTGCGGAGGAGTGGGCTGTGGACATGCTGGGGCTCTCTCTGGCCATGTGACTGGAGCTCAGGCCATCTGTCACTCCCATAAGTGCTGAGATGGGTGAAGGCTGGTTGTGTAGACGAGGTGGGCCCTCTTGAGGTACGACCATGCCAGGAAGAGGTTCCATGCCCGAGTACGTGCCCCGGGGCCAGGGCTCCCTCACGGGGTGTTCGGCCCTTCCCTCACTCTCTCCGTTCTCAGAGCCTGGAGAAGCCTTTCGGCGCCTGGTTGTGCCCTTGGTTGGTCCAGGGGGTCGAGGAGCTGTCAAAGACAGCACTGGATCTGGCTGTGGCAGAACCTCAGGGATTGGAGGCTCTTTAAACATACGTACACCATCATTCAACAGCTCAGACAGCCCACGCCAGTCTCCAGTACCTTGCCGCTTCTCATATTCCACATAGCGCAGCCCAGAGTTTACTGCCTTACCAGCATCTTTGGCAGAGTCACGAAACATCTGCCTGACCAGATCTGGAACTCCCGAGTAGATCATTCCAGAGCCAGAGGGATACTCCACAAACACCTTCAGCTCAAACTCTGGAGTAGCGCTAGCATCAAAGGCCAGAACACGCCCCATCAGATTATGGTCTTTTCTGAAGCGCACATTGAAGGGGACACAGCTGCTGAGAGCTACCAGCACATCCCGAACTGCTTTGGGACGGTTGGGCCAGCCTTCCACCCTACTACGAGCCACCTCATTCAGCTCAGCCATCACTTCATTGTTCCTCCACACCGCCGGATCTATGCCCACCAGAGTAGATGTGCTAGCTCCCATGCCCAGGGACACGGCCTGTCTTCTGCCACTGTCGCTTATTATGGGGCCAGCTGAGACGGCAATAGGTGCGGCCCCAGCTCTGGTGCTTGTTAATGGGGTTAAAATCCCATGAGAAGCTGTTGCTACTAGCCCCTGAGCTATCAAGGCATGGGGTATGGTGCTATGAAGACTAGAAACTGCCCCAGCCATAGCCCGACGAGTGTTCGGGCTCTGTCGGCTGCCCTCTGACAAAGCTACATCTTCAGCTCTGTGCAGACCATTGGGGAGGCGAGAAGAAGCCCCATACTCACCCCTCCCCCGGTCTACGCGCTCTCCGTGATGCCGCCCCGCTTCAAGGGGCCCAGCCGAGCTGGGTTTGCCCTGCTGTGGACCGGGGGACCTGCCGTCTAAAACTCCGTGAGTGCTCTTCAGCTGTCTGGCAGTTTCAATGAGGAGTTCTATTCGGTCTGCGCCGTCGTAGTTGACACAACCCCGGCACACAGCTTCGCTGAACTCCCACAGCATAGCCCAGGGCATCTTGGGCAGGTCGCAGAGGTAGCACCATTGCCGTCTCGAGGAAGACTGCGAGGCGGAGGACATGTTGTTTACAGGCCCTCGATCAAACTTTCTTCGGAGGCCTACACGTTACGGACTACGTTTTTCAGCGATTCTTCAGTCCTCCGACACCATTCGCCACATACCGCGAATTTTACAACAGAAAATAACAAAAAACTAAGTTTAAAATCCGAGTATTGGCGGTAACATTTAAAACTTAACGACGTCTTCTTTCTCGTTTGTTCGTGTCAGCCTGTGTGGAAGGAAGTAAAATGTTATAAGACACCGGAAACACCTACGCGGCTGGGGCTCAGAGCACCATGGGAGACGTAGTTTCTCTTTTAAGCCATTGTTTCTTATTTTCTAGAATTTGAATATTAAACCTATTTAGAGCAACACAGTAATCAGACAACCTAGAAACAGAACAGATGTAAACAATGATTAAAGGGGAAAATCCAGAGGGACTACTTTACTGGCGACAAGATACATAAGTAGCGGAGACACTGACAGTAGTCGGACACGTTTTTCCTGGTTTGTTTTGGGACGGGAGACGGAAAACAACGGCTTGTGTTGCGGTTACTTTGATTAACAGAGGACAGCCAGTCTTGGTGCTGTAATCCTGGAGACATGTTATGAGCAATATTATCTCATAATATATACTCCCTACACATGATATGACTTTATTGGCAAATAAAGTTTCACTGGGATGATGAAAGATCACATGGCGAATGTTATGTATTTAGCAAAAGCTATATATTGTTTAGTGGTACTACTTTATGTTATAAAGTAGAGAACACCAAGTGTGGTGTATGTGCGCATTGATCTGCCTGTGCCGTTTTCCACATGTTAATAAAAGTAGTTACCTTTCCACTAAATGGGTTGTTGTGCCTAATACTAAGTTATGAGAGAGAACATAACAGCGGAAATCTCCAGTGGAAACGATGTACCTTGTATTAGGACTCGTCTCTCTCACAGTGGTAACAGGAAAACTGATTCTTCTACAACACAATTTATTTTTTTTAACAGCAGAATAACTCTGGAGAATAATCTTATAAGGACAATGAGATATGTTTGCAGCAAACAAACCCCAG
>VURO01019324.1:37419-62345 GCA_015108175.1 Pelvicachromis taeniatus
CCTTTCTTTCTCCCCATCATGGCTCTGTTAGGGAAGTTACACCTAACAGGTCTTCACACAGCTCTTTATCGTTATGGAAGAACCTTACATAAACTAACAGCTGAGCATTTTCAGACACATCAGTGGACCCGTCGACAGCCAAGCGTACACGTGGTGTCTTATTAATGCTTCTTCCAGCTGGGATAGACCGTCCTGAGCTAATATTTCACTTCTCTTTGTGGCTGTTGATGCCGACATAGGTATTTGCTTTATGTTGTCACAAAGTTCTTCTTTTTGTTTACCCTCAAGTAATGTTTCTGCATTAACACCTGCATCTGTGTTGACCTCAAATCCAAGCAACTCTGAGGGAACATTCATGAGCATGTTGTTGGGTGGTGAAAGAATGCGTTAAGATTCTGGTGGATTGATCATATTGATCGTGTCCTGGTGGACTGATCATATTGGGCTCTGAGACTGCTAATTTTCTGGGACCTGAGTTCAGACTTGGGTGGGTGTTATTGTTCAAAGGCTTTTTGCTTTGTCTCATAGTGGCGTTTGACATTGCCACTTTTAATAAGTGCCACGGTTTCTGAACATATGTGACACACTGGTTTCCTGCCTGCGGCCGAAATAATGAACATGTATGCATGGGTCCATTTAGTCTTGAAAGTTGTGAGTTGTTCACAGTTGAGCAGCAAGCAGTTTTGAGGACACTTCGGCTTTTTTCAGCTGGCCATTTTTCTTCAATTACTTTTCAAATACCGACTTCAGCTTTTCCAGCTATTTCCAGCTATTATCAGCGTACAGTTGAAGGTTCAGCATGGCAAGCATTCACCCAGCATTTTCTCAGGAAATGCAGATTTTTTTAGTTGTGCTTGTTTTGTTTGTTTGTGTGGCAGCTACCACTCCTCAAGCCCATACACAATCCTGCCCTGGAACTGGCCATCGTTATGCTCATCGTTCCATTCTTCGTCAATGTAAGTCTGCCTTTCTTTTTCCTGTTTTTTATATCTTCTGCAAAACCAATATTACATGTCTAGCATAGTTGAAACTAAATGACAATATATGTTATGGTAAATGGCCTGCATTTGTATAGCGCTTTACCTAGTCCCTAAGGACCCCAAAGCGCTTTACACTGTATTGCATGCACACAAATGTAAAAGCTGTTTCTCTAGTTTTGGTGGATTTTTAAAAAAATCAGTTCTGTAGAGAAAACATTTACCTGTATTTTCTGTATCATTTAGGCCCTGATGTTCTGGGTAGTAGATAATTTCCTAATGAAGAAGCACAGGACAAAAGCAAAGCTCGAAGAGAGGGAAGAGGACTCACGGGGGAACGGCAAGGTGCGATACAGAAGAGCTCTTTCCCACGATGACTCTGAGTCAGAGGTAAGTCTAACTGGAAAGCTAAACCCGAAGGAGACCGATTCAAGTGACACCATTATCCATCTCTTCAGTCCATCTCGCTCTCTCTCTCTCTCTCTCTCTTTTTTTTTTTAACCCACTAATCCTCCTTTTGAGCTCAAACCTAGTAAAAAGTGGTGCAGCACATTTACACAATGAATTTGTTTCAGTGCTGCTGTGGTTCTCCTAACTAGTGGTTCACACTTATAGCTGGCAAACCAGTTGAGCACTTTGCATATCTCTGCTCCACACACACAGAGATCTTTCATTCACCCACACTACACTAAGTCCAAATAGTCCATATGCCACTCTGTTATAATAGTTTAATAACATTTTTCAAAAATAGCAACAAACAACAGACAGTCCCAGTACTTTTCAAAGTTACTGGTTTCTGTAGTTTTATGCTATTATGCTGATCACACTTAACTATTCTGTTTGTTTATATATGAGAGAGACAGAGTCCACTCTCAGAGGCCATAAGAATATAATTTGTAACCTTCACTAATGCTGTTTCTGTACTGTGATGAGTTCTAAGTTTTAGAACTTATTGCAAAGTTCTTGAAAAATTAATGTTGGAAGTTAAGAGCCAGTCAGAGGCAGAGTTCCTGGCTTCTAAAACCGGATTGTGGTACATAGAATACCATCTCACTGGACCTGAGTTGTGAGGTTTGGAGATAGACTCACCTCAACGCATTGCTCAGGCTCTGGACTGGAACTAGTTTCCTGTGTGCGTGTGTGCGCGGTTAATAAAATGTCTTTCTAGTCTTAAAGCATGCAGCAGCATCCAAAAACGATGCGTTTCCACTTCGTTTTTGGATGCTGCTGCCTTTGGAGCACATTATGTCACTATACCGCAGAGGTGTGGGGGATGGGTTAAGCTTTTTTGAGACACATATTTCTGTATGCAGCCGTTTTGTTCTGCAGCGGGCCAGTGGCGCAATGGATAACGCGTCTGACTACGGATCAGAAGATTCTAGGTTCGACTCCTGGCTGGCTCGTAAATTTTGTTTTCTTTCTTTCTTTTTAGGGTTAGATTGACAGTAGTACTTAATGACTGTTGTCTTTGCTGGAAGTTATTTATTTTTATTTTTTTGGGGGGGGAGGGGTGTTCTTGTTTTCTTTTCAGTAGAAAATACAAAATAGCAGGTGTTGATTAGGAAAATTAAATGATGCAGACAGGTACTGGCATTTCAAACAGGTAAATGAAAAGTTCAGAATACATGGGAGAAATACCCTTTGCAATGTTTGTTCATCGGACAGCCCTCAGCAAAATTGCTATTAGCAGCATGCCACAAAGTCACCAAGCAGAGTAGGGCAGAGGATAAATGAGTAAAACACAACTTGTTGTGACAATAAAAGAAGAATATTGATATTATCTTAGCAAGGACTCAGACATGACTACACATGTTATTATTATTTAACTGAAATGATGTTCGGCCTGTAAAATGGTGGTTGTTTACAAATTCATGTGCAGGGTCACAGATTTGTATGTTTTCGATGTTTTATTTGATGTATGTGTGTTTTAATCTCAAATCAGGCTTATTTTTGAGCCATTTGAACACCGCAGCGTTCATGCAGTATTGACAAACCCAAGCTTTGTGTTACTTCCTTCTTCCTGTGTGTTGCTGCTGCTCCCAGACCACATGCGCTCAGCAGAGCGATATGCTGTGGGGGATGGGCCGAGCTGTGGTAGCATGCATGTATTCATGTAGGGGGCACTGCATTCCACTGTGGGCCAGTGGCGCAATGGATAACGCGTCTGACTACGGATCAGAAGATTCTAGGTTCGACTCCTGGCTGGCTCGTGTGTTTTTATTTTCTTCTGTTGCTTTGATTTGGTTGAACTAATAGAAGCAATTATTGCTATACTTGCATAAGAGGAGAGCACTCATACTATGAATACATTTTCACTGACCTACTTAACGCTATAGTTAAATTACAGCATTACTTTGTTAAAGAAAGCTACAATACCTAGCTTTTAGGAATCAGGGGTTTGTAACCTTTTCTATGGAGTCCCAAAACGTTGATTCTGTTCATCTGGACGTAGCGTTTTCAGTGGGAGAAACATGTCTTCACTCATCCAAGTCAATTCTTCAGTCTCAGCTGACTGCACATTTTCCCCAACCTTATAAACCATACATTTGCATAATGACTGAAACTAGCACCAGTGAAAGAACAATGGGCTGTGAGCTCAGTTCCTTGATCATCATTAAAATACCTATTTTTCTATGGATGCTCAAAATATTGAGCATGAACCTATAAGACATATGTGGGTCTTTAGTATAACGGTTACTAAAACTTAGCTGTGTTAGCATGTATCTGGCAGTGGTTGTCATGCCAATTTAAAGTTTGTCACTATAGTGATGTTCAGGTATATATTGTATATGCTCCTTTCCAAGATGTATAAGATACATGACATGCAGTAGTGCATAGATGAGTTACTGCGACATAATACTACATTGCAGGACAGCATGTATATGTCTTTACTGTTTCTGGAGAGTTTGCACATGGTGTGCAAATGGGTGGATTTTGAAAGCATGAAAGGTAACAGCACTGTGGACAAACTTTAGCTTCACTCTTCCTGAGAAAGTGCTGCTGCCACACCTGGACCATGCACCCACTGCAGAGGTCTGAGAGATAGTCCACTGTACCTGACCCAGCGGGCCAGTGGCGCAATGGATAACGCGTCTGACTACGGATCAGAAGATTCTAGGTTCGACTCCTGGCTGGCTCGTTACTTTTTGTTCCTCTTTCTTTCTTTTTAGGGTTAGATTGAACGTATACTCACTGGCTTTGTGAGGAAAGTAAAGTCGTTCATTTTTTATTATATTTTTTTTTACGTTTCCTTTTCAATATGTTAAAAAACAAAATTAACAGGTGATGATTAGGAAATCAAAACGATTATGTTAGTTTGTAAATTAAGTCAATTATTCCTACTGTTGATTTTTAGAAAATTATGCTATTGTGCTCATTTGGGAGCTCGTAGTTTTATGTGGGAGGTCTTCATTGTTGGGTTTATGTGCTTCATTAGGAAAAAAACAACAAAAAACTCTCATACTGCAATGACACAGCATTTCTTTTCATTTTACTTTTCTGAGCAAACTTAAAAACAAAAACTACTATATGAGTTTAATAAAATATATATTCATTCAGCAACGAGGCTGTGAGGCTTGAATTATTTGGATTATTCATTGTGCTTGGAATGTGACTGCTTTTATGGGAACAGGCTCTGAAACATCTGAAGGGCAGAGGTGACTATAAAAAGGAACATTTCTGTGTTATTTCCATTCTGTGAGTAAACAGTGCACCTGGGAGTCAACACGATAATGATGATTGCAGTCATTGTGGATCTTTTTTGTTTTGGTGTGTGTGTGTGTGTGTGTGTGTGTATTTTTCTGTAATTGATTTGTGAGAGTCTGCAGTCTCCGTCTATTTATCTACAATGTAACCATATGACCTCTGAGGTCTGATATATCTCTGTCTCTCATTCGTCTTCCTCAGATCCTTTTCTCAGCAGATGATGAAATGGATGAGTCCGATGAAGACGATGTCCGCCGACTCACCGGTGTGAAGATGGTGAAAAAGAAGAAGCTTCGCATGGGGATCCCTGTCTGATCTTCATGCCTATCTTTACTGTTAGGATCAAAATGTCCACATACATTCCCCATTCCCCTACAGATTGTGTGATGTTGCCTTCAATCAATGACCTTCAATTACAAAATAATACACTGTAACTGAAGTCCCTTTACTGTTGACTCCTGGAGGACAGCTATATAAAACTGTTTTTAGCAGGTTTTTTTCCTTTCTTTTTTTCTTTTGTTTTTTGGATCATTGTTTCATTTTGAACATGGCTCTCGTCATGTGAGTGCTTTGTTTAAGGACACTGGCAAAAACTACCATGAGTAAAGTTACTGTTTAAATCCTTAATGTAATGGGAAAACTGAATTGGCCTCAGCAGAGCCAAATATGAGGTAGTGGGTTACATTTGATATCCTTCCTAAGTGCCCCCCCCAAAAAAAAACAAACAAACAAACAAACAGATGTATCCCTGATGTTCCACGTGTTCGTCTGTCCCGTTGTCGTCACATGCAGATGCCCCACCGTGGCCCGTGTTATACGTGTGCATCTGTGAGGGTGTGTACAGTTTCACGCCCTTCAACTTTAAAAAGCATTACGTCAGGTTTTGACTCACTGTATTGACTCTCAACACTTTGCAACACACTTAACTACCGTATGTCTTGTATGCGATGTTACTTTAGTCGAAGGGAGCACATTAATCTTTGCAGCAATCTTCCATTTCTTTTATCAAAGACGTCTGAAGTCTCATTTGATCTGGTGAACCTGTAAGACTGCAAGCGCTGCGCTGCAGCATCCTTCTAATGTCAGCTCAGCCACTGTTTTTTATCTCTGTAAGCAAACGACTGCGACGTGTTTGTGACTCTATTACTGATGTGCTCTGACTTTGTTTTAGTCTTTGAATGTACTTTTTTTTTTTTCTTTTTGAGTGTTTTACTTTTGGGCCAAAAAAGGTGACTATGCTCATCCCAAATGTGTTTTTTCATACCTTGACTTCAATGGAGAAAGTAAATATGGGAACAGATTCTTGCACAAATTCCCATTTTTCTCAGCTTTTGCCTTTCCCCATTCTAATGTATGTGTTTTTTGTTGTTGTTGTTTTTTGTTTTGTTGTTCCAGTAATGTGCCTGAGTTAAATTACCAGCAGTTGTTTTATTTTTTTGTTTTGGTCCGGATTTGTTTTCTTTGATTGTTTTAAGCAGAGCTCGAGATCTTCAGAGGGGTATACTACGAAGGCAGTTCAACACAGCCAGGCTTTCTTTGTGTTAGTAGGATTAACACAATCGAAAGTCTCAGTTGGCGATAACAAGAATAACAACAATGGTTTCTCAGTGAAGTCAAGCGTTTTGTTTCAGGCTCTCTGCGTGCTCACATAGAAAGCAGCATATGACAGGTCATATGACTCTTCTTCCACACTAAATGATCCCTATGAGCGCCAACTACTCCAATAGGAAACGTTCTTAGATGTTAAGGAGGAGGAGAAAAGGACTTTAATTTCTAACAGTTAAAATAAGACATCAGATGAATGCTGCAGAAAATGTTTTATCTGCTGTTTTAGTTCACAGAGCGGTAAAATAAATTTTTTTAATTCCAGGTCATTATCTTTGAGTCTGCTCTCAGTGCTGCTGTTTGTTTATAAGATAATACTGCACACGAGAGCTCTGAAACTTTAAACAAGCTCTATTTAAACATTAAAGGTCACTGTCCCATGCTGTGTGTTTTGTGTTCTCGTAGTTACAATTCCAGCAGTGTAAAAAGAGACTTGGCAGCAGATTAGAATCAAGCATAAAATGTATATAGTTTCTGCATCATTTTGTTAGTACATGCACATTCCAGTGACAATGTGGTGCAGTTTGCACTTCATTCAGTGGTTTATTAAGGTACAGCTTAACAACTTGCACCTATCAAATACATTCCCCTAGCATAGAATCTACATTGCACTTAGCACATGCTGTAAATTAAAAAAAAAAAAAAGTGAAAACACGAGACTTCTGCCTGATTTTTAAACTGAAACTGAATGTAACCTACTCCTGTCCTGTTTATGTGTTGAGCATAAGTTAGTACGGCAATTTAGCCAACTAAAAAGGAGTCATGTTTGTGACACAAAGTTAAAGCTCAACATAGCTTGCTAAGCCACTAATCTCACTTCGTAGTACACCCCTCAGACATGAAGCAGCATCCAGCAGGCTCTAATGTTAAGAATGTGACGTGCATAGACCTCTAAACTGTAAACAGTAAATGCAGACCAGGCAGCTGAGAGAAACGGGGTGTTTGTGTGTGCGCGTGTTTGTGTGTGATTTAACACGCACGCGCCAGTGTGTATTTAAACTGGCATGTGCTGAATATATGTGTGACTGCTGGTACTGTTTGAAGTAAAAGGCGTGACTTAAACTACAATGATTACGGTGCTGCTGATGATTTCATTCTGATGTTTTTGGCATATTGGTAAGGAAGGAATGACACTGCATTTTTAAAAAAAATGGGAAAGTAAAGGAGTCATGGTAACTGTCAGCTGAAGTAGGACAAAGAGGGCTTTAGTATTTTGCAGAGCTTAATCTACTTGATGAACAACATCTGATGGAAATAAATTATCCTATAAATGCTTTTCAAATAAACGGAATGATACACAGTCAATGTAGTAGATTACTTTTCTGTCGTGGCAGAGAAAAGGTGTTCCCTGACCGGGAATCGAACCCGGGCCGCGGCGGTGAGAGCGCCGAATCCTAACCACTAGACCACCAGGGATTGGAAGTGGGCACAATGTGACGTCATGACACATGTAAACGTGGATGAAAATGTTCATTCCAAAAGTGTTTTTCTTAATTTGACTTTCATACTTTGTATTTTTTTGATAAAACTGAGTTTCAAAGATATTCATTTGTTTTTTATTTTTATTTATAGGATGATTTCAGCATCTCTTTAATTGTGGCGATCGCTTGCTGTTTGCCACTAGGAGTAGAGCACTCCTTATCACAGTCGACCGGTAATGATTGTGTTCCCAGAAATAGATCTGCTTTCAGCAAATACACATGCAGTAATTAAGCGTCAGGAGCCATTCTTAGGGTCTCTTTAACGTTCACAACATGTTGGATCAACAGCTTCATTTAAAAGGTGAACACATTTTCTCTATTTATTGCTTTCACTGTAAGTACAATGTTCTGCTCAAAAACATATCATTTGTTGAGTTTGATATTTTAAGTTTCGCGGTTTTAAATTCTCCAATTCAGTTGTTTAAGGTTGAAGGATGTATTTAACGAGCCAGTATAAACATACATGCGTAATGGGATGCTCTAAAATGGGAAAAGTCCTAATCATCATCATCATCATCATCTGCACAAGCAGGTAATCCAAATGATGGCTAAAAGTACTATAACTGCTTTGATGCTGTAAATGGGTAACAATCACATACAAACAGTAACGAGTCTTACTGAGTTTATCATCGTTAAAACAGTAATGAGTCGGTGTTTCCATCATCCCACAGCTCGAATTTAAACGCTGATGCCATTTCTAATGAGTAATAGCGCCTGAACTGTTTGCTTAGTTGTTCCAGGCTAAAAGAAAAGTGTAAACGCATTTAAAACAATCTGGATCGAGTCCATATATAAAGTAGTATGCTATTTTAAAAGTCCTAATGGTCCACACGGACAGATGTGAGCAGAAAATACATACTGAAAACACAACTGGTCCAGATCGAGTGACGTTTGGGCGACTCTTACTGGTCCAGCCCTTATGTTGCTGGATGTGTTAACTGTCTGGAAATGCCTTTTATTCCAGCAAGAAACATCCTCTTGCCTAAATCAAGTTATAGAACTGAGTAAGATTCCCGGGAACTGGTTCTACAAGGCGGTGCTGCTGGGTGGTGGACACCAGTATAATGTAGTGTCCCACAGAAACATTTTCAAAGGAGGATGTGAGTGCCAGGGTTAACCGGCACCCGTGTTGTGACCTGAAATTGTCAGCTGTTGGCCTGTAAGCTTATCGTTAACGATGGGAGCGCCATTCCAGCTGTTCTATCCTTCACGTCACACCTAATAATACACTGTGACAACAGGCAGTGGAACCGATGGCAGGGGGGCCTGACTGACTCACTGCAGCCTTACTATATATAACTATATATAATGTCTGGGGGACAGAGACACACACACACACAACAGAATAACAACCAACAAATCAGTTGCACTGTCTGCGGGATCAGAGCACCAACTCTAACAGCCATGTCACAGGTACGTAACATCACCTACATACAGCACATGAATACACGGCTCCACGCTTAACCACATACATTTTATTTGCCCATATTTTCTTTACTGTAGCCAGGCGAGGTAAAAAAGAAGAAGCGCCCACCGATGAAGGAGGAGGACCTGAAAGGAGCCCGCAGTAAACTGGGACTGAAGGGCGAGGTTAAGAGTAAGACCTATGAGGTCATGGTGGAGTGCGGTGAGTAAAGGCTTTACTGTCTGCAAAGACATTATGTCTTCCTGGACTTACAAGTATAAACTTGTGGGCGCATGAACTGTAAATATAACTATGTATATATAGTAAAAAGTACTAGCTGAGTTTGTGTTGTATTAGTGTCCGTATGAAAATGAAAAAGACGTGTTCCCTGACCGGGAATCGAACCCGGGCCGCGGCGGTGAGAGCGCCGAATCCTAACCACTAGACCACCAGGGAGAGTTACAGATGGCAGCAGCATATATGTTTTTAAAGCACATGCAGACGCGATAAGGATAAGATTTGGGACGTTTTCTCGGAATTCGTTAGAAAATCCAGATAATAAATCACCACCGGTGTCTGTCGGAGGGACATTTTTCTACCTTCTTCGAACATTGACATTAGACTATGAAGAAGTAAATGACGTTGAATGATTAGTATTCCTGTGGAGTTGGTGCCTGGTACTAACAAGTAGCTTATTAAAAACATAAATCTCTCAAATATTCAGCTATGAATCGAGGAAGTGCCACAAACAGTGTTTTTCTGACATATAGTCTGTGTCTCGTTCTCGTTGTGTGATCAGAACGCGCGGGCAAACTTGCTCCATCGGTGTTCAGTGGTGTGCGGACGGGAAAGGAGACCGTGCTGGACCAGCCCACAGCTGCCAAAGCTCCTGGAGCCAGTGTGTTTAGCAAGTGAAGCACGCTGCAACCTAAAACCAAACAAATAGCACAGGATGAACACGCACACTGCTGGCTTTGTGCTTCTGTCAGAGACTTTATAAAGTGTTTCTTCCTGATTAAATGAAACATTTTAAAAAGATGAATTGAAGACAGATGAATGTGGTTCATTGCTATGATTATATATTGTGAATAAAATGCTTTTCTTGTTTGTTTGTTTTTTACTCATACTCAGCATTTTCCTAAATAAACTCTCACTGTGACAAGCAACCTTAAGACTTTCATTTCAACATATTATGATCCGCATATTGTAACTTAATTCTCTAGGATTGATCGTAAAAGTAAAAAACACTTTTGAACACATATTTTAATGCAAATGTGCACGTCTGCACCAAAATAAAAATGTGTGATGGAACTGTATATCTCTTTCTTTTAAAGTTATGTGTTGACAAATCTCTAGATTTTCCAAGGCCTTTCCTGAGTATCAAAAAAAAGATATGTTCACTTTGTATTTTAAACAAAAGTTGTGCTTGCTGTTCTCTATTGGATGTGTGGATAAGCTCACAGGGACCTCAGGTGATGGCTCCCAAACAAGCAGTGTGATCAAAGTGAAGTGTCCAAGCTGCTGAGTAATCTGCAAAGATTTGTCCTGTCTTCTACTTATTTTTCCCAAATGAGCAAATAGATGTTATTATAACAGCTTCTCATTAGCCTGAAAGTTTTTTTTAAAAATTCAATCACTGCACGTGATATAAACTAGAGATCATTAACGCATAAACAAATAGGAATATGTGAGTTACCAAAGGTCAGTGTGGCAAAAAAACAAAAAAAAAACCCCAGTGCTGCATCATGAAAGGAGAAAGCAAACTCCTTTAAACAGCCAGTTGGATATATTAAGCTAGTCTATCCAGATGAAAAAGCACACCGGTAAAGTTTTTTAAATACTCTCAGCTCAGCTTAATGATTTGATACGAACAAGGAGTTTTTAAAAAGTGTCTAGAGATTAAAAATTGCACATTTATGCTGCTGTTCTGAAGATCTGTGCAGACTAGCAACTGTGCTTTAAAAGGAAAATTAAAGTGCAACTCTTTTCTTATATGCTGATTCATTACACATGGCATGTGATACTGATCCCTAACCAGTGAACAAATAGAAATGTGTGGGTTTGTCAACACAGTTCCACAAAATGAGTCACCAGATCTGGCTGGTTCTAGAATAATGTACAGCCAACATTAATAATTGTTTGCAAAATTGCTCCACAACAAATAAGCAGACATAAATCTAATTTACATCTGTGGCGATGATGTCTACTGTACTTATGTTTCTAGGCTTAATGACACACACATATTTACATAAAAGCTGATGATGATTAAAAAAAAATGATAAAAAGCCTCTTATGGTTCCTGACACTGTTCCTCTGTTTGATTCTAAGAGCATAAAAAAAACTGCAGACCGTTAATACAAATAACATAACAAGCTCCTATATCACAGCCCTACACTTACTTTAGTACACTTGCAGACTGCAATGGCATAATGTTGTGTTTGTACCTTCAACTATTTAATACAATAGAGGAAATAATGACTTGATCCCTTGCTGAAATTCTAAGGTTGCATTTACAAAGAAATCAACAGTCTGTCATTTTTATGGTCCTTAATTTGAGAGAGACAGAATATGAACCAAAAATCAAGAAGAAAAACATTCTATAAAAGCTATTAATTGCATGTCATTGAGTGAAATATGTATTTGGTATTTGATCCCTTACAACCTATCATAATTCTGGCTCCATCAGTCTGGAGCTTTATGAAAGAAAACCCAAACAATAGTCAAGCATGGAGGTGGAAGCATCATGATGAGGGGCTGTACAAGATGACACCATGGCACTGAGGAGCCAGTGGATGGGATCATGTCCAATGGTAATGACAATTTGCATATAAACGATCAAGGATCTGACCTCACAGCCCACTGTTCATTCAGTGTGGTAGTTTCAGTGATTGTGCAAAGGTACTGTTTAAAAGATTGGACAAACATGCAGTGAGCTGAGCCTGAAGAAGTGACTTGGATGAGTGATGAAACGTTTCTCCCACTGAAAACAGAATCAACTTTTTGGGATTACTTTCTCAGTCTTGAAACCATGGGTGTCGATTTTACTGTCACTTTGTTAAGTGTTTAAATAAGTGTCTGATGGATTCACTCTCCCAAACTTCCACAAAGTAGCAAATATTATCTTTGTGGTTCACAGCACCTCACAGCCTCCTGGACATTGAGCTCAGGGCAGTTGGTCAATACAGGAAAACACACATGTACGTGTCCCTCCCACTGGGCACTGAAAGTTTTTCTCTGCACTGAAGTTAGCCAGTGTTCAGTCAGAGTTTGGTCATGTCTGGACTGTTGGGCGTTCGCCTGCTGCTGCTGTGGGGCTGTGCCTGCCTCTGGCTGAGCAGCTCAGCCTCGGGCGCTCTGATCATCTCCAGGCACAACGAAGCTTTACAGGTAACGTCAAACATTTTTGTTTTCTGATATGAAACTGAAATAAATCTGTGGTATAATTTTGAAAGCGTTGACCCCAGAAAGTAGTCCTTTGATTTGATTAAAAAACAAACAAACAAACAAAACTTAAACACCAACTGTTTCTGAGTTTTTTGTAAACTTTTTCCTGCAAGTTACTTTATATATTCTCTGTGATATCCTGTGTTTGTATTCCAGGAAAGAAGAGGGGCTGCCAGGTCACTGCAGGTACTTGGCAAACTATGCGCACATAGCCTCTTTGTCTTAGTGAAAACATCTCATTAGTTTTAATCACTGTTAAACATCAGTTTCTGATACTGCGTCATAGCAGCTCAACTCCAGCATAACACTGATCACACTATTTTAAATAGACATATCTACAGGTACGCCGATAACTACATAAATATGCAGTGGAAATTCACAGCTTAGTGCAGCCTAATTATTTTTTAATGTGAATCTATTTCCTTTATTACAGAAAAGAAGCACAAATGAAGAAATGGTAAGAAATATATCCATTTATATTTCTGGTGATGATAATGGTTGTGAGAGACAGTTGATTTGATTCGGTTAACAGATCAGATTCATAGAGAGAAACCTATTTTTATCTGTGTTCATGTTCTTCTGTCCCTTGGTCTCAGGTGGAGGTGTACAGTGTGACAGTGGACTGCACTGTGACTTCTCGTTTTGCCCACACTGTCATGACCTCCAAGGCGCTCAACAAAGCAAACTCGTCACAGGAAATCTTTTTTGAAGTGGAGCTGCCCAAGACTGCTTTCATCACAAACTTCAGCATGTTAGCCTGTTTCCTCTTTAATAAATTCGGACTGTTTTTATAGGACAGTGTTTCATTTTACAACTGTGCTCCAGAGCTGAATTTGTCATTACCACACAGTCAATTTTCTTCCTTTAACATCCCTCACGTCTATCTCCATTTTTGTGCCTCACAGGGAAATCGAGGGTCAGGTGTATGTCGGGGAGGTGAAGGAGAAAGAGAAAGCTAAGAAACAGTATGAGAAAGCTGTTTCCTCTGGACAGACTGCTGGACTCGTCAAGTGAGTCGTCCAAATGAAACATAAACACAGATTGTGTAAATTCACCGGAGCAGCTGTCAGATTTCTCTGTGCTGATTTTTGTTTTTGTTTGTTTTTTTGCAGGGCTTCTGGAAGAAAAATGGAAAAGTTTTCAGTCTCTGTCAATATCGCAGCTGAAAGCAACGTGACCTTTGTCCTGACATATGAGGAGCTCCTTCAGAGGAAATTTGGCCGATATGAGCTTTTGACCAGAGTCAAACCCAAAACACTGGTTCAGGACTTTCAGGTGAATCCCCGTTTGTTTAGTTTCCCCTCTTGTGGTGTTTCAAAAAATGTGTTTTATCTGGACATCGCGTTTTCGGTGGGAGAAACGTTTTGTTACTTATCTAAGTGACTTCTTCAGTCTCAGCCTTATAAACAGTACCTTTGCACAATGACTGAAACTATCACCACTGAATGAACAACGGGCTGTGAGGTCATTCACTGATCTATGATCAATGGTCTTTGATAAGTGGTTGTTGATCAATGGTCATTACAATTTGTATATTAATGATCAAGCAACTCACCACGCAGCACATTGTTCATTCAGTGGTGATAGTTTCAGTCATTGTGCAAAGATACTGTTTTTAAGGTTGGGGGAAACCTGCAGTCAGCTGAGACCGAAGAAGTCACCTGGATGAGTGACGAAACGTTTGTCCCACTGAAAAAGCTACGTCCAGATGAACAGAATCAACTTTTTGGGATTTCCTCACTTGGATGATTGCGCATGCATCAAGACATTTTACCCCTCAGGGTGATTTCCTGATTTAGATTAGAAATGACCTCCTGTCTCCATGTTCTCCTTTGTGGAAACAGATTGTGACAAACATCTATGAGCCTCAGGGCATTTCTTATGTTGATGCCCATGCAACCTTCCTCTCAAATGAGCTGCTCCCTCTGGTGGAGAAAACTGTCACAGACAAAAAGGTACCTTCATACAATTGACGATCCTCTATAATAAACTTTCAGGTTATTGCGCTGCACTTTATTGCGTGGTTGAATCTCAGTTGGGATCATAATTGTGTATGTAATCCCCTTTTCAGGCGCATATCTCTTTCTCACCAACCATGGAGCAGCAGAGGAAGTGTCCAGGTTGTGATGGAACACTGATTGATGGAGATTTTCTTGTCAGCTATGATGTGAAGCGAGAGAAGAACATCGGGGACATACAGGTCTGTGAAAGCTTCAAGTGCTGAATAAGATTGAATTTAAAAAGTGATTTATTACACTGTTGTCTTTAAAATTCATTACTTTTTTGATTTTGTTTTTTCCTCAGATTGTAAATGGATACTTTGTGCACTTCTTTGCTCCTGAATTACCCAAACTCCAAAAGAATGTGGTCTTTGTAATTGATATAAGTGGATCAATGAGTGGAAGAAAGATTGAGCAGGTAAGAAGGTTGTTCTGACCGCTGATGTGCTTCTCATATGTGAAAGTTCACGTGGACGCACTTCATTCTCTGACTCTTTGTAGACAAGAGAAGCTATGGTGGCCATTCTTCAACAAGTCCATGAAGACGACCACCTTGCCATCATCCTGTTTGATTCTGTTATTGAAACCTGGAAAAGTTCACTTACCAAAGCAACAAAGGAAAACATAACTGACGCCATGGATTATATCAGAGGAATACAAAGCAGAGGACGTAAGAAATTTAAAAAACAAGCAAACAAAACAAACAAACAAGTCGCAGTACAAAAAACATTAATAGTCTGTGCAATTTAAAACATGAGTTGTGTTTTTCTCCTAGTGACCAATGTTAATGATGCAGTGTTGGCCGCCGTAAACATGCTGATCAAAGACAGACAGATGGACAGGCTACCAGAGAGAAGTGCAGATATGATTATATTACTGACTGATGGAATGCCAAATGATGGTAAGTACATAGAGTGCGCACATACTGTATGACAGATTATGTTTGTTGAGCATTTAACATTAGCATTTTTATTTTTGTGTGTTGCATGCATGCATTTGTAGGAGAGAGCCGCATTAGCAAGATCCAGGAGAACGTGCGTACAGCTATTGGGGGAAATATGTCTCTGTACTGTCTTGGATTTGGAAACGATGTGGATTATTCCTTCCTGGATGTGATGAGCACACAAAACAAAGGCATGGCCCGCAGAATCTTTGAAGCTTCAGATGTTGTTGTTCAGCTCCAGGTGCGAGTTCCTCTTCCAGTTTAATCTGTGCTGCTTCTTTATTTAGAAACCTTTAGATAACTTCTTCCATAGTGTAACCTCGTGTGCTTTATCCAAAGCACACTTTCTGCTGAATCACCTGCAAATTATAATTATAATAAACACAGCCTGCCAGGATCACTGAATTGGAGTCCTAGCTCCACACCCTTAAAAATCCTCCAGCTAGTCAGACCCCTGTAGTCCACGTGGGCAACAATAGCTTAGCCATCGTTAACTGTCCCCAAGCAGATTGTGCAGAGCAACCAATAAAACAGGCCAGCTGGGTAACAGTAAGCAGGAAGTCCATAATGTCCCGTTCACCAACTCAATATCAATAATATCGATACCAACACCAGTAGTGTTATCAGATGGATATTTTACTTTGTTTCTTACTAGAATATCTCATTATTCATCAGTGATTGAAGGAAACAAGAACAACCTCAGGTTTCTCTTCAGCACTCTAGACAGGATGACAAAGAGGCAGAGCTCTGTTGAGCCAAGCATTGCTTTAAATGTAACTTGGTCATAACTTCACAAATTTCCTGACAAATAAAAAAGTAACAATTAGAGAAAAATGATTTCAATGCTATTGATATTAATTTAGACTCTTTCTCTCTAACTGATCTTTTGACTTCAGCAACCACTTCCTCCAAGCCATCAACATGTCTATTAGACCCCATTCCTACAAGATTCCAATACCATTAATTAAGGCTTCAATCTTAAATATGATCAAGCTATCTCTATTGATAAACGCAGACGTTGAAGCTGCATGGCAAAAATGAAACTATTGGTCAAAAAGCCATCTCTTGACCCAACTGTCTAAGCGAATTATAGGCCGATCACCAACCTTATTTTTATTTCAAAAACTCTTGAAAGAATAGTTGTCAAAAAGCATGAAACTGATCATCTGCAGAAAAATTGGTCAGGTTTAAGAGCTCATCACTGTACAGAAACAGCATTAGTGAAGGTTACAAGTGACTTTCTTATGGCCTTTGACAATGGACTCATCTCCATGTTTGTCTTGCTGGACATCAGTGCAGTGTTTGATACTGTTGACCTTATTTCATTACAGTGATTAGAGTATGCTGTAGGTATTAAAGGTACTGCACTGCAGTGGTTTAAATTAAGTCTAGCTTATAGACTCTAATTTGTTCATGTAAATAGGGAGTCCTCTTCACACACAAAGATTAATTATGGAGTTCCACAGGGTTCTGTGCTCGGACTAATTCTGTTACATTATACGTGCTTCCCTTAGGCAGTAAAATAAAAAGGCATAGCATACATTTGCATTTCTATGCAGATGATACCCAGCTTTATCTATCAATGAAGCCAGATAACACCCACTAATTAGTTAAACTGCAGAAAAGTCCTAAAGCCATAGTCTTTTTGTGACCAGGGTGTGTCCTTAAATGCGCATACTCAACAAATAGTAGGACTATTTTTTGTATCTGTGCAATATCTCTGAAATTACAAACATCCTGTTTCAGAATGATGTTGAGAAACTAGTTCATGCATTTCTTACTTCTAAAAAAAACTCACTAAAAGCCTTCAGTTGATCCAAAATGTTGCACTGAGAGTACTGACTAAAAAGAGCATATTTCTCCTGTACTGGCTTCTCTTTGTTGGCTTCCTGTTACATCCCAAGTCAAATTCAGTCTTCACATACAAGATCTTAAATACTCAGGCCCCACCTTATCTTAAAGCTCTCATAGTAATGTATCACCCCAATAGAGCACTTCGCTCTCTTACTTGTGGTTCCTAGGTTATTTAAAAGTAGAATATTAGACACAACCTTCAGCTTTCAGGCTCCTCTTCTGTGGGTTTGATTTCAGGAGCCAGGCAGCCATTGTCATTTTTCCTTGATTTCATGTTTGGTACATTTTCATTTAAAGCACAGCAGTTATGCCATAGTCCTGTGAATTATATGCAGTCACTATTTCATGCCAAATCTACAATAGGAAATTGGAACACACAAATATGATAATGTGTGTGTGTATGCATTTATTTCAGGGTTTCTATGACGAAGTGGCCAGCCCTCTACTTTTAGAGGTGGACCTGAATTATCCTGACAATGCAGTGGATTCTCTGACCACCAGCCACTTCAGCCAGTTGTTTAATGGCACAGAGATTGTTGTGGCTGGTCATGTAATGGACAACGACCTTGACAACTTCCTGGTGGAAGTGTTTGGACAGGGGGTGAGGGGAAAAAAGGAAATGGCAGAAACATGGAGATATTGAGTATTCATAGCCTATATTTATTTAGTTTACTCTGGTTTATATTCATTTTTCCTTTTGTTTCCCCCGTAGCTCGAAGAAGACTTCAGAGTCCAGGGTCAAGTCAGTGCCACAGACTGGGATGTTTTTTACCCAGACGAGGAGTATATCTTTGGAGATTTTACCGAGCGGTTGTGGGCCTACCTCACTATCCAGCAGTTACTGGAGAAGAGGTCCGTTTAAATCAGTTCAGTTAGGCTGATAAGGCACATTGTTCTTATAAAAATATGATATGATATATACTCCTTGATGACACTTGTTCTGTTACCAGGAAGCTCATTTTAATATGTGATGTTCTTTTATAGATTTCCCTGCAATAATACATATATTTTACTTCTGGCAGCAAGAGCGGTACACCAGATGAGAAAGCCAACACAACCGCCAAGGCCCTGGATATGTCCCTGCAGTATAGCTTTGTCACCCCTCTCACATCCATGGTTGTTATCAAGCCTGACACCGAAGACTCACCAAGCAGCCCTCTTATTGCCAACAAGCTGACTGAAGGTAACTGAAGAAAACGGAGTTTAACATTTTAAAATACTGCGCCGGCTTTACTTAAAGACACAAAAATCGTATTGATTAATGAATGGGAAGCGTGTGCGTGTGTGTCAAGTGTCACTTTGAAATGGCTGCAGTCAAGCTTTACCAGAAAAGCAAAGCATGACTGCACCACATTCATAAAGAGGACTGAGTTTACGTTTTCTATACATTATTCCTCTTTAGTGACACATACCAGCAGAAGCTGGAGCTCCAGTTTAAAACTCTTATCTGTCTGTTTTATCTCACAGAGCAAAGACAGATGGCTGAAAAAATGTGTAAGTGATTTTTTTCACTGTAAATCACACACACAAAAAAGATTTATAGGACAAAGTCCATTTGTTGTATTGTGTTGATTTGGATTTCATTCTCCCTGTGTATAGCATATACGTATGCACCTGTGCAGAGGTACCCAAAGTATTACCAGCGAGCACCCACATATTTTGGTAAGTACATTATATACGGTGATGTCACAAGTTCAAACAGGATAGATTATCCTCCAGTTATGATGTCTGACTTTGCTGATATTAACAGATCTGTATTAAGAGGCACTGTTAATTGGATAAAATGCCCTGGCATCTTTCACAAACATAGGAGGACTTGGTGATTGCTTGACTTTAAATTTGGTGCCACTGCAAGGTTTACATTTTTGCTAATTGTTAGCACTAACTGATCCAAAGATGTGCGGAAATGCTCTTCATCGCTCTCAGATAATGAATAGTTTTGGATTCATACAAATTTTAGCTTTGTTGGCATGTTTTCATCAGCATGTTAGAAAGATGCCATTTCTTTGAATGTACAAGTCTCCCCCTGCTGGCCATAAGAATGACAGCGGATTTAAGATGCCTCCATATTTGCTTCTCTTTTTGGATCCAGAAATAATCTCCATCTTTATTATACAGTCTATGACAGACAGATCTTTTTTTCAAATCTGTGTTTCAAAAACACTGATGACAACACCTAAAATTATGTAGCTGGAATCAACATGAAGGCTGATTTAGGAGATGGATGTTGTTTCACCCATGAGTGCTGAGCTCTCATGAGAGCTCAGCACTCATGGGCGGAACGTCATGCTTACAGACATTGTTGTTTGTGTGGTTTTTCTGCAATATGTATTTATTACGGTCACTGTTTTCTGGGGCCCCTGCAGTGGATGGAGATCCTCACTTCATGATAGAGCTACCAGACCGAGGTGATGCTTTGTGTTTCAACATCAATGACAAACCAGGAACCATTTTCAACCTGGTCAGAGACCCACAATCAGGTCAGCCCCATGTACACAATTGTCTTAAGACTTAGGAAATGGAGTCTTAGTGTCCTTCTTGTTCTTTTTCATGTACAATTTTATAGATCCAAAAATTGTACTGATATTTTTTTCCTGAGTTTAGACATGAGTTATGCAATATGTGCCAGAAACTCCTGATATCCTGTGACTGACTGGATCACACTGTCTCCAGGCATTTTGGTGAACGGCGAGATTATTGGAGATAAGAAAACTCCCCCTGATGGGAAAATAAACACCTATTTTTGGCGTTTTGGCATTGTCCACCAGACGCTTGGGGTCAGACTAGAGGTGAGCACTGAGGACATCTCGCTGTTCCAGGACGGCAAACGGGTCAAACTGCTTTGGTCTGACATGGCCTCCCTTAAAGGATCCAAGTGAGTGATTACATAGTTAAAGTAACAGCAAAGAAAAAAAACAAACAAAAAAAAAAACGGTCACTTTTCATGAATCACTGGACATGCAAATTCTATTTTAGGACAAATTATTCTTATGGTCTATGTAGATTCTCAATCATCCAGAGTGTCTAAGAGCCACTTGATTTCTTGAAGTTTCATGAAGACGGTTTAGGCTATCGGCCTACATAGCTGCAATAACTTGAAAGGAATAAAAATCTACTGACTGGCTTACCTACTGCCTATTAAAACTCCGAAACAAAAGCCAAGCAACACAGTGTCTGTTGTGCATTGCGCAAAGAAGTGCTTGGACCTATACATTAGAAAAAAACTAAATGACCACTCTGTAAAAGGCATGGCATAACATAAAAGAGTCACCTCGACAGGACAAGACTCAGCTGTGCATCTGCACCTGAAGGATAAAGGTCAGTTGATAGAAAATGCCAAGGTTCGAATTTTGGACAGAGAAGAAAGATGGTTTGAAAGAGCAGAGAAAAAGGCCATCTGTGTCCACTGTGAACAACCATCCTTGAACAGAGGGGGTGGCTTACGACATCATCTGTCAGTCACCTAAAATGCAGTTTTGAGATTCCTTCCCAAGGTGCCTCAGCCCCTACTAACATCTTGTGTCAGGTAACCTCAATATGTTACATGACAGGTGAGGCAAGGGCTCACAGTGGTTTCTCTCAAAAGGTCTTGTGGTAGTGATCCACGGCTGTTTTCACAGCTTGGCTCATGTGGTTATGTGCATGATTAATCATGGGCCAACGACCACCTCCTAAGGTACACCCCACACTAAGGTTTAAATACCTGGGACCCTCCACCTTTTGGTTTTAGAATTGAAGAAGCCTATTAGACAAGAGGTGAAACGTCTTCATGAACCTTAAAGAAGTCAAGCTGCCTTCTTTTCAAGCTCTTAAGATTGATTTTAATTCTTTCTCCTGCAGTGTGGATCTTCTTGTGACCAAGGATCAGAGCCTAACAGTAACACTAAGAGATTCAGTCAAGTTTGTGATTTTGCTTCATAAAGTGTGGAAGAAGCACCCATACCACCGGGACTACTTGGGTTTCTACACCCTGGATAGTCACCTCCTGTCCACTGGTGTTCATGGCCTGCTAGGTACAACATGACACATTTCTTCTCTGAATTTGTGGTTTATCACTGATGTTTTGTTAAAAATGTTTTTATGTTCTATGTTAATGCAATTTTTAATAATATTTAAAAACAATACAGGACAACTAATCTCTTGTATCAGTAAAGCAAATACTGCAAAACTCAAATTATTTAGGTATAATTTAAAATTTCCAGTATTGGAAAGGGTCCGAATTCAGATAATTTTATACTTTAAATGGTTTGCTGTCTTCCAGGTCAGTTTTATCATGGGATTAACTATGAGGTGGCAGACTTGCATCAAGGAAAAGTCCCAGAGAAACCAGATGCCATCATGTATGTGAAAGGACAGGAGCTCAATGTGACCAGGTACACTAAACACTTCAGTCTGGAAGTGTGTGCATGCAAAATGAATTTTAAATGTGTTGTTGCTGTGTCTGTGCTCTTGCAGTGTGAATTTTCCAAATGACATGCCTCTCTCTGTCAACAGGGGCTGGCAGAGGGATTTCAGGGGCGATTTGAAGAACGGAGAAAATGTTCCGTGCTGGTTCATTCACAATAATGGGACTGGCCTCATTGACGGCCATGTGACAGACTACATCGTTCCTGGCCTTTTCAAATCGGTTTAAAAAGAGGCCAAACAGCTGCACCAGCTGCTGAAATCATCAAAATGCAATTCTTTTAAATAAATATTCAAATCTGCAGGCATTTACAGCACCAATAACCATTCATAGTGCTGTATACATAACAAACTTAACAGCGTCAAGTAATTCTCAGTGATTCCTTGTATTAAAATATGTGCAAAACAGTCATTAAAGATGGGCTCAAGATGGGCTAATATGTGTGTTTTTCATGGTTTCAAACACCGTTCGTGTGCATTAAATTGAGTAATTCCTATTATTTACTGGAAGATGTGTGTGTATTTACACACTTTCAAAACAGGGATGGGCAACAAATTTCCCCAACGGGGCACACGAGAAACTGGGACTGTTGTTGAGGGTCCCACCAATAAGATAAAGTCAGTTCACTTTAAAACTCTAACTTGTTATAAACATCTACTGGTAAGCGTGGGTGTTATAACTGGGCAATGAAAATGTGAAACAGGCATAGTAAACATGGCAACATTTTATTACTATTTAATTAATATTCCCCAAAACAACGCTGAACAAAACAAACAAAAAAAAAAACAACCCTAAAATGTAAAAAATCTAATGTGTGTTTTGGGCTTGAACAAGTGCATTGCAGTCATGCTAAGTGTCATCAATGAGAGAAGATTTGTTTTATATTTAATCACTGAGAATGTTTGTTCACACACACACACACACACACACACACACACACACTGTCCTCCACAATGTCTGGAACATTTTTGTAATTTTGCCTATGTGCACCACCACAATGGACTTTAAATGAAGCAATCAATATGTGAGTGACGCATTTTCATTCAAGATGTTTCAGAAAAAAAACCAAACTGTTTAAGAATTACATCTAGGTTTTATACATAGTCCCCCAGTTTCAGAAGATCAAAATTAATAAAACATTTTTTACATCAGTTTAAATATTAATTAAAAAAAAATGTAATACTTGGATCAACCCATTGACATAACCAAATGTTGTGCTTCCTCCCTTAAGATGCTCCGATAGACCTTTACTGCTGCCACCTACAGTTGCTGCATGTTTGTGGGTCTCTCTGCATTATGGTTTGCGTTTAATATGGGGTAGACTTGAGATCAGGTGACTGACTTGGCCACTGAAGAATATACAATTTCTTTAAATTGCTTGTCACAACTTCCTCTGGAAGCATTAAGAAATAATCATTTTTGGACCAGCATGAGGCATATGCATCGGCATTGCACTGGGAGCTGCAGGGTAGATTTACATGCTGTGGGCGGTGTGTGTTGGGAAGGCATTCTAGTTATTCACTGGGTGTTCTCCATTTCAAAATGACACACGTGCAAAAAATGAAAGCAAGTGCATGTTTATATTGAGGCCAAAGAATATCGCGTTACAGTATATTTTGAGGGTATGTGTTTGTCTGACATTACAGTGTGTAATCGAACTGGAAAGTTGGTTACTTAAATCGAAATGTTCGCGTAATCGAACATTTTTAACAAAATGTTATTTTGTCAAATAGCATCAGTGAGATAGTTTGCTTGACTCACACAATGACAGCGTGTGAGTCAAGATAGATTTAATGATGACACAAATAACACGGCAGGTAAAGTTTTCTGAATAGTCTGCATATATGACATGCGACATTAATTTCTCAATGCTTTGTTGGAATTAAATAAATATTTTGCTTTTTAAAAAAATGTGCTCCCTGTCAGCACAGAAAAGATACTGGACTCGAGAACGGCACACGGTCTTCACATTATCTGCACTTCGGCTGCTGAAAAACTGGTTAGTATACAGCAGGCTGAGTTCGGTCATGTCAGCTGTTTGCATGCAGTTAAAACATAGATGTCATCTAACCTAGTCAAGCTAGAGGTTGTGGTTATGGCCGTCAAAGCCGTACTCCAATTGAATGGAGATCTACTCATTCACATAGTCAGTCGCCACATCCTGCTATGCATAGAATTTCACAATCTGGGTGACATTTTGAGCTCCATACTTTCATTCCAGGCTCATATAAATGAAATGTCACCATCTGAAGCAGAGACCCTCATCCAAGCCTTTTTCACCACCTGGCTGGATAATTGCAGTGAGGTCCTGTTCAGGAGTCTTGGACAGGCCAGTATGTCCAGAAACTCAGCTGCTAGGCTTCTAACATGCACCAAGCTCTGGGAACATATCACCCCCACCCTCATATATTTCCATTGACTCCTGATCACATCACGCATTACTTGCAATATCTATTTTCTCACTTTGTATATTTGAAAGTGTATGTATGTATGTATGTATGTATGTATGTATGTATGTATGATCTATCTTCATCTTCAGCATCACCAGCATGTAGACACCAGGGGGCTCTGTCCTAAATCCAGTAATGTATCCGCTGGGATTCCTTACTTGATCGGTCATCTGAGGTGCAAAATACATTAATTTCTCTATCTCAATAAATCCTGTTCAATTCTTCCAAGTCATCTCTCCTTCAGGATGCACTTTATTTTGTAACCGTTTTGCATTAGAATACACACATTTTCTTGGAAATGCTGAAGATATACAAAATAAATGATGATTAGTTAAGATTTGGGCCCCTGTTGTGTTTTTTATGTGAGTTTTTGTTATGTGTTTGGTGGGATTTTCCATTTCAGTGTAGTTTAACAGGATCACTGGTTATAACAGGACTGTCCTTTTCAGAAATATTTGGAAAGTTGGTTACTTAAAGCAGTAGTTCTCAGACTTCAGAGGGCATATCCTCCAATTTTTATCAGAATATAATTATCATTATAATTATCATTATAATTTTATCAGTTATTAAATCTTTTCATCTTTTTAAAAAAAATTTTTTTTTTATATTTTTATTTTATTTAAATATTTTTATTTTATTTTTTTTATTAATTTCATC